>JAYMFD010003242.1:0-40465 GCA_035771175.1 Paratinospora sagittata | reverse complement strand
TCTTTAGCGGTGGTCGGGAACATGCACGTATCACTGATATCTGGTGTCATCGAATTCCATAGCCACGCCATTATTGATGCATTTTCATTATCCCATGCTGCAAACTGAGGATCTCCATGTTTTGGTCTAGTGCCCATAAGGTGACTCAATTTTCCTTTACCTTTTAAAAAGGTACGAACCAGTTGAGACCACTTTAGGTAATTTTTCCCATTGAGTATGTATGTTGCTTGAATATTGGTAGTTCTCCTTTCTTCGTGTTGGAAACTATTTCTTTGGACTACACAGTTTTTGAAATGACTGACATCCGTTTTTCTTTTTTTTTTTTCTTTTTTTTCTCCTTTTTGTTAAGGCGCTAAAAAGAAGAAAGAAGAAGAAAATACGAAAAAGAAAGAAGAAAGAAGAAAAGACGAAGAAGAAAGAAGGAAGAAGAAAATGAGAAGAAGAAAGAAGAAGACCTAAAGACAATTAGCGCAGTGAAGAAAAAGATGGAGCATGGCAACGGAGCAGTGCAGTGAAGGAGCATGGCAACGTGGTAGCAACAAGTGACGGGGTTTTGGGAGCACAGCGGCGGTGACAATCTTAGAGAGTTTTGAGCAAAAAGGTATCTTCCTCTTGGAGGAGAATTCCTATTATATATCGTGAATACAACCTGATTTTTAGCCCTTAAAATAGCTAAACTACCATATACAGATCTGTCCAAAAATATCCTACAACTAGAATATCCTAATTAAGGAAAAGATAAAAGATTTACAATCATAAAGACAATTGTCATAGTTGTACAAGGCATAAAATCTCCTAGCTTTAAATGGCCAGCTAATTCCTTTGACATCCCCCCTCAAATTGGTGCTAGTAAATCTACAAGCATCAATTTGCTAACAAGGAAGTTATGTCGCTGACGTGTCATGGATTTGGTGAAGATATCCGCGATCTGTAGAGTGGTGGAGATATGTGGGAGGGTGGTAACTTGGCGATCATAGGCCTCCCGGATAGAGTGGCAGTCAACCTCTATGTGCTTCGTGCGTTCGTGGTAGACAGGATTGGCAGCAATTTGGATGGCACTAGTGTTGTCGGCATGTAGGGAGTAGGTTGAACTTGGGAGAAACCGAGCTTTGTGAGGATACCACGCATCCAAATGGTCTCGGAGCATGCAACAGACATGGCGCGGTACTCTGCCTCAGTGGATGATTTGGAGACAGAGTCTTGCTTCTTGCATTTCCAAGAGATAAGAGCATCACCAAGAAACGTGCACCATCTCGTAGTAGATTTTCTTGTGCCCGGGCAGCCAGCCCAATCAGCATCACTGTAGGCTTGTAGATGGAGTGAAGAACCAGTAGGGAAGAATAAGCCACGACTAGGTGTGCCAAGGATATATCGAATGATGCGGCGGACTGCGGATAGGTGGAGATGCCGACGGGCTTGCATGAACTTGCTGACGGTATGGACAACATAAGAGATGTCTGGTCGGGTGATAGTTAGATAGATAAGACAACCAACCAACTTCCGATATAAAGTATGGTCCTCAAGAAGTTCCCCTTCATCACGTCGATATTTCACATTAATTTCCATTGGGGTGGCAACAGAATTAGTGTTCGTGAGTCCTGCTAATTGAACCAAATCCAGAATATACTTGTGCTGATTCAAGAAGATACCTTGAGGCAGATGATGGACCTCTGAACCCAAAAAATAGGTGAGTTGGCCAAGGTCTTTCATGTGGAAAGTAGAATGCAACAAATTCTGAATTTCAGAAATAGCCTCCATATCAGAACTAGTGTTAACGATGTCGTCCACATAAACAAGGAGGACAACTATGCCCTTAGATGTTCGTTGAAAAAAAAGGGAGGAGTCATACTGACTTTGAGTGAATGAAAAGCCAAGGAGAGTTGATCAAAACTTTTCAAACCATACTCGCGGTGCTTGCTTCAAGCCATAAAAACAGCGTTTTAGTTTGTAAACATCATTAGGTGAGGAAGTAGGCATACCGTAGGGAAGTTTCATGTAAACTTCCTCCTTGAGATCACCATGTAAGAATGCGTTCTTTACATCCATTTGATGTAAAGAACATGATTGAGATGCAGCAAGGGCTAGTATTGTTCGCACAGTGGTCATTTTGGCTACCGGTACGAAGGTGTCATCGTAATCTAGGCCATACTCTTGCTTGCTGCCAAGAACCACCAACCGAGCCTTGTAACGATCAATGGATCCATCAGAACGAAGCTTGATAAAAACCACCAACTTACTACCAAGGGGTTTCACAGATGGGGGACGTGGAACAACAACCTATGTTTGGTTTTCTTCAAGTGCAAGAAGTTATGTAATAGCTTTCTGCCAACACTCATGCTCCATGGCCTGTTTATAGGATGAAGGAATAGGAATAGAAGACAAGGTGGCTGTCAAGGATAAAGGAGGGGTGAAACCATACCTATCTGGTGGTCTACGAACCCGAGTACTGTGTTTGAGAGGTGCAGGTGCAGTTGTTGGAACGGGATCAGCATTCAGGGACTGAGCTGGAGGGGGCCCGGGAGGTGCTGAAGTCGTGCGTTGCTGATAGACTATGAGAGGCTTAGAAGGTACGAAATCTGCAGAAGAGTTAGGAAACACTGGCAAAACAGAAAATGAAGGAGAAAGATCATCACGATGTGTGGAAAAAAAAAATATTGATTTTCAAAGAAAATCACATTCCGAGAAACCCGAATACGACGCAGATTGGGATCATAACAAAGAAAACCTTTCTGGTGCACAAAATATCCTGGAAAAGCACATTGAACGGATTGAGCTGTCAGTTTTGTTCGTTTGTGTGTAGGAAGATGAACATAGCACACACAACCGAAGGTACGAAGGTTAGAATAATTTGGGGTATGACCAAATAACCAAAAGAAAGGAGAGACATGGTTCAATGAGGGAGAAGGCAATCTGTTGATGAGGTGGACAGCAGTGGAGAGATCTGTTAAGAAAATAAAATAATGAAAGACACAAAGATGTAACGTGGTTCGGCTCTATGGCCTACATCCACGGGAGAAGAGAAATGATATTTTCTTATTCTTGTGTTCTGTCTTAATGGAGGGACTTCATATATATAGACATACATGGCTATGTACATATAGCTATAATTACAATTTTAGTAACTGCTATATAAAATGTCTTACTAAAATTATCATCTTTCCTTAAAGGAAATAAATCCGTAAAGGAAATAAATTTGTACAGGAAACAAATCTCAAATGAATATCTTTAGGATTGTGCATGAACTGACTTATTACACTTACTGCATATGCAATATCAGGTCTTGTGTGAGAGAGATGGATGAGTCTTCCTACTAGACTTTGATACATCTCTTTATTAACAGTCAGCGCTTCTTCAGCTTCTCGAAGCTTGTAATTAAGATCAATAGGAGTATTCATTGGTTTGCATGCTAGCTTCCCTGTTTCTTTAAGAAGGTCTGTAATGTACTTCTGTTGAGAGATAAAAATTCCCTGTTTAGAGTGTGCCACTTCAATCCCTAGGAAGTATTTCAATCTCCCTAGTTCCTTGATCTCAAATTCCTCGGTCAAACACAGCTTCAAAATGTCGCTCATTCTCATTGTTTCCTGTTATGATGATGTCGTCAACATATACTAATAGAGCTGTAACTCCCCCTGAAGTCGAGTGCTTAATAAACAGAGTGTGATCTCCTTGGCTTTGTCTATATCTCATATTTGTCATTACTTGGGCAAACCGACCAAACCATGCCCTCGGAGATTGTTTAAGTCCATACAGGGCCTTTTTTAATTTGCACACTTTGTCAGTGGTGCCAAATCCTGGAGGCACTTCCATATAAATTTCTTCTTCTAAATCCCCATGTAAAAATGCATTCTTTACATCAAATTGTTGCAGATCCCAGTCATAATTGGCTGCCAATGACAACAGAAGTCTCACAGTATTCATTTTTGCAACTAAAGCAAATGTCTCTTGATAGTCCACGCCATATGTCTGAGTATATCCTTTAGCTACCAATCTTGCCTTGTAGCGCTCTAGGGACCCATCTGCTTTGTATTTTACTTTATAAACCCATTTGCATCCCACAGGTTTCTTTCCTGGAGGCAAGTCTACCAACTCCCATGTTGTATTTTTCTCCAGAGCTTCCATTTCCACATTCATAGCTTGTTTCCAATTTGTATTAGATAAAGCCTCGGATAATGATGTAGGAGTCTGGATATTGTTCAGGTTGGTAAGGAAACTCTTATGGGTTGGTGAGAACTTCTCAAAGGATACAACATGAGATAGTGGATACAAGGGATGTTTAGTGCATTCCCTTGCTCCCTTTCTAATGGCAATGGGAAGGTCATTGTCATGTTCAGAGGCTAAAAGATCATTGTTAGTTTCAGGAACGAATGAAATTTGTAAGGAGGGTTCAGGATTTGTTACCTCATTCTCAGGGATTGGTTCAGATTCTTTTGATCTCATTCATAGTGATATTTGGGGTCCCTCTCCAATACCTAATGTTTCTGGAGCGCGATGGTTTGTGTCCTTTATTGATGATTGTACTAGAGTCTCGTGGATATTCTTATTAAAACAAAAATCCAATGTGAGCTTTATTCTTCCTACCTTCCATAACATGATACACACCCAGTTTGGTGCTAAAATCAAGAGATTTCTATCTGACAATTGTAGAGACTATTTTAATCAAACATTGACCAAGTACTTCCAAACCAAAGGGATCCTTCATGAATCATCCTATGTTCACACTCCACAACAAAATGGAGTTGCTGAAAGAAAAAACGGTCACCTACTTGATACAACCCAAGCCTTTTTATTTCAAAATAATATGCCCAAGTCCTATTGGGGGGAAGCTGTCCTTACTGCAACACATCTTATTAACCGTCTACCATCCCGGACCCTTGATTTCAAAAGCCCTATGGAAAAGCTACGTCAATTTTATCCTAAGCTTAAAATCTTCAATAATCTTATACCTAAAATATTTGGGTGTGTTTCATTTGTCCATGTTCACCAACCCAACAGGGGAAAGTTGGACCGTAGAGCTCTTAAGTGTGTTTTTGTCGGATACTCTTCCACTCAAAAGGGATATAAATGCTATCATCCGCCATCAAAGAAATTTTTTGTCTCACCCAATGTCACTTTCTGTGAACCTGAGCCTTATTTTTCCGCTCCTCCTCTTCCGGGGCAGAATGTCATCATGGAAGATAAGGATCGGAACTCCCTGGTATGTCTAGTCTTCTGACAATAAGTACACCTTAGATTGTCCCTATTGTCTCGATTTGGGACCTTTGATGATTCAGCGCGCGGAGTGTTCGTCTTCTAATCATTTCCCCGATTGGCGACCATAGTTGAGCCTTCCAACTTCTGAGGTGTAAGCATAACACTTCTTCTGCTTTCTTCAGTTCGGATAGCGGAGATAGTCTCATTCAGAGTTGGCAACTCTTTGCTGTGAGTTTGAACTCTCACTTGATCAAACTCTACATTGAGTCCAGCCAAGAAGTCATAGACTCAATCCTTCTCAATATAGTTCTTTAAAATTACAGCATCTGCAGGGCATTTAGTCTCAATACACCTATAATGGTCAAGTTCCTACCAGAGATTTTTCAATACCTTGGCATATTCAGTGACCGTCATGTTGCCTTGTTTTGTTGTTCCAACTTTCACTTTGATTTCATACACTTGGGCTGCATCATGTGCCTTAGAGTATGTCTGATGAACGGCATCCCAAATTTCTTTGGCGGTAGTTAGAAACATGCATGTATCACTAATATTTGGCGTCATTGAATTCCATAGACATGCCATTATAGAAGCATCTTCGTTATCCCACGCTATAAACTTAGGATCTTCAGGTGTAGGTCCAATGCCCAAAAGATGACTTAATTTTCGTTTGCCGTTCAGAAAAGTACGTACCAGCTGAGACCACTTCAAATAATTTTTTCCATCAAGTCTGTAGGCTGCTTGAATGTTTGGTAGTTCTCCTTTCTCCATTTTATCAACTGTTTCGGAAGAAACCGACATTTTTTTTTTTTTTCAAAGATCTAAAGAAGAAGAGAAAGAAAAAAGAAAGATGAATCAAGAAAATACAATTAGAAGAAAGAAGAAAGAAGAAAGACGAAGGAGGAAGAAGATGACGATGGAGCAGGAGGAAGAAGATGACGATGGTGATCGAACAGAAGACTGAGAAAGTTTCAACAGTGGAGACGAGGATTGACAAGAGATCAAAGTGAAGATGACGAGGATTGAGTTGCAGAGAGTGAAGATGACGATGAATAGTGAGAGATCAAAGTGAAGATAAGGATCACGATTTGCAGGCGATCCAGTTGTCTGACGAAGAGGAAGTTGCGGACGAAGAAGAAGATGAAGATAGCGACGTGCGATCTAGTATACCAGACGACGACGAAGAAGAAGACGACGGTGATGTGGATGAACCGTGGCAGCGGCAGCGACAACGTCGATCGGGGTTTCAAAACAGCACGAACCAGTCGCACGAGGATGCAGATGGCGACCCAGCAAAAAGAACCTGCGATCCAGCGGCGGCAGCAGTAGAGACGACGACGACTTTCAGATCTGTGACGATGAACCTGCGATGGTGACGAAGGTTCCGACAGTGACAGCAATGAAGGCCACCCAAGAGGATTCCGGCGATGAAGGCAGACAACGATGATTTCGACGATGAAGGCCAAAACAAATTTCCCAGTAATAGAACCTAGGGCTCTGATACCATGTTAAGAAAGACACAAAGATGTAACGTGGTTTGGCTCTATGGCCTACATCCACGGGAGAAGAGAAAGGATATTTTCTTATTCTTGTGTTCTGTCTTAATGGAGGGACTCCATATATATAGACATACAGGGCTATGTACATATAGCTATAATTACAATTTTAGTAACTGCTATATAAAACGTCTTACTAAAATTATCATCTTTCCTTAAGGGAAATAAATCCGTAAAGGAAATAAATCTGTACAGAAAACAAATCTCAACAAGATCTTCACACCAGAAACGAGAGGGTACAAATGACTCTAATAGAAGGGTGTGGACACCATCGAGAAGGTGAAGGTTCTTTCTTTCAGCCACCCCATTTTGTTGTGGGGTTGAAGGACAAGACCGTTGAGAAATTATGCCATTGGTTTGTAGAAATTTTTGAAATAGATGAGACATGTACTCACCCCCATTATCTGAACGAAGTATTTTGATATTACCAGAAAATTGGGTCTGAATATGTGCATGAAAAAGCTTAAAAACAGAAAATACTTCATCTTTAGAATGCAAAAAATAAATCCATGTGAAGCGACTATAGTCATCAATAAAAGTGATAAAGTACTTGTAATTTGCATGAGAAGTAACTGGTGCCATACCCCACACATCACTATGTATCATATCAAAAGGCGGGACTACATTTGGTGTGTGAGTGGGAAATGGCAGAATTTTACTTTTTCCAAGCCTACAAGAATTGCAATCAAATTGAACAGCACTAAGATATGGTGACCTTTTATTCCCAAGTAAACCAGAATTTAGCAAAGCATGAAGTACATTAGAGTTTGGGTGTTCGAGACGTTTATGCCATGCTTGGTAATCAACATAAGCAGAATTACAAGTGATGATGGGCAAAGAGAAGCATGGAGACGAAGGAAATTGGAGTGGGAAAAGACGTCCTACTTTAGGCCCCCTTGCAATTATGTTGTTCCATGGTGGTTTGAGTGAGAAGTCGTTGCTCCTCACGAAACAAATCATTAAGGCAAGCATCCAAGGAAAGGATAGGTTCTCGGTTCATAAGATTGGACCTGGTGCCTTCAAATTCAGATCTCAGGTTCATAAGAAATTGATCCCTCTTAGTAGTTTCATGGACAGATTGAACAGAACTAAGACCTTCGGGAGGTAAGGTAGCATAGATTATATCAATATATTCAGCCCAAAGATTCATAAAGCTGGAATAAAAATCAGAAATAGAGAGACTGCCCTGTTGGAGAGTGGCTAACTCATGTTCAAGCTGGAACCGACGAGCAGTGTTGTGTTGACTGTAGAGTTTCTTTAGGTAATTCCACATTTCAGCTGCAGTCTTGAAGGGTCGAAGATTCAAGATGATGTTGGATTCCACAGATCCTAGAATCCATGCCATGATTTGAGCATCCCGGACCTCCCACTTGGCGTACTCATCCTTGTCTTTGTCTTTGTCAGGAGCAGGTTTGCTGCCATCAACATCGCCCCATAGATCTTTGCCTTTAACAAATATCTTGAAGTGGAATGCCCAGGCTGAGTAGTTTTTTCCATTAAAACGAATCAAGAAAGCATCATACTTGTCTGAAGACATGAGGCTGAGATAACTTGATCAAGAATAACTAAAAACAAGAGATTGAACTAGGACTAATTTGGACTTAAGAAGAAGAGACATGTGAGAATTCAGAACTGTGGCTCTGATACCATGCCAATCTTAGAGAGTTTTGAACAAAAAGGTATCTTCCTCTTGGAGGAGAATTCCCATTATATATCATGAATACAACCTTATTTTTAGCCCTTAAAATAGCTAAACTACCATATACAGATCTGTCCAAAAATATCCTACAGCTAGAATATCCTAATTAAGGAAAAGATAAAAGATTTACAATCATAAAGACAAATGTCACAACTATACAAGGCATAAAATCTGCTAGCTTTAAATGGCCAGCTAATTCCTTTGACAGGCGGTAGCAATGATAGCAACAAGCAGCAACGGCAACGGCGGCGGCTACGGCGAACACTAGCAACGACGATGAGCAACGAGGAGCAGACGAAGAAGATGGAGTCACGGCAATAATGGGCAGCGTCGGGGATTCCGTTAGGACGAAAGCACTCATTAAATGGCTATGAAAGCTGACGAAGAAGATTCCCGCGATGATGGCCGGTGAAGAATGTTCAGGAGATGAAGGCCGGTGAAGTAGGGTGATCTACGTTGACGAGATCTGAGTCGACGGTCACGATTACGAACAATAATGGAGTGTACGATGATCAATAATGCAATTTCGGCGATGTAGGCCGACAAAGATAATTCCGGCAATGAAGGCCGAAAGAAAAAATATTCCCAATTGTATGAGCCTAAAGCTTTGATACCATGTTGTAAAATAAACAAGACAAAGATGTGATGTGGTTCGGCTCAATGGCCTTCGTCCACGGGAGAAGAGGAGTGATATATCTTATTCGTGGTGTTGTCTCAATGGAGGAACACCATATAAATAGACATATAGCAAGGATTACAATTTTAGTAACTGCTAAATAAAACAACCACTAAAATTATCATCTTTTCTAGAAGGAAATAAATCTCATAGATTTCTCTCCTCTCCGCAACAGTATGTATGGACGTAAGTAATATCTATTGAAATAATTCATAATGCCACCAACTAGGGCCTTAGTCATTCGTTCGTTTTATTTCTAATTTTTACCCAATAATTTTTATGTTTAAAGATCATATGATGATCGATTGTTTTCTCTTTAAACATTTCATCGATTTTCGCAGTATGAAAATAAGAAGAGTTTGTAATTTTCATTCAGGGGTGAAAAACTAATTTGTTTAAAAATATTTTCCTAGTAATTCTTTTATATGCATTAATTTGCAGGCTAAAGCTGCTGGACAATTTTTGCAAGTCATGAGGCGTTATTTAGAGTCACTTTGTTCAGATTTGCGGTCGCATACAATTACCTGTGTCCAATCAAATAATGACAAGGTCAGAAATAGGTGTAATTTTTGTTGCAACCTCAGGATTTTCTATCTGAAATGAATCCATCACAAAAGGCTATCATTTGCTGTTATTGGAAAGGATTTTCCTTGAGCTATACACTTTTCCATTGAAGTGAGTTGCTGTTCAACTGATTGTTTTTTCAGGTTTCCTTACTTTTTAAAGATAGCTTTATCAACTCCTTTCCTGCTAGGGATCGACCATTTGTTAAGGTAAGTTATATTTCGTAACTTTTTTTTCTATCTAAAACAGCCTATTTAACTTGTTTTTGCCACTATTACTCATGGTTCTACAATTAATAAATGCAACTTTTTCTTTTCTCTCAATTTGAGGTTTTGGCTTCTCTTTTGGCATTGCGATTTTACCATGTTCTCTTGGATTAATTGATAAGATTTCAGAAAAAAGCCAACTTTGTAAGACAAGGTGTTGAAGAAAGCAATTAAGAAAGTATGGGAATCTACCTGTCAAATAGGAAACTTGAATTCTTAAATTTATAGGAGAATGTCTTTTTTCTTTTTTATGGGAGATCGGAAAATGCCATCACTTGTTCATTAGGAGAAATGGACAAAGAACTCTAAAATGTATTGACCTCTTCAAGTAGATATCGTGCTTTGTCTCTGGTGCAACCTGTGGATCAATTAGTTCAACTTAGGTCCATAAACTTTTCGAAAATGTTTGCATGCCTTTGTTGGAAGTTTTCTAACTAAGAGGTCAAAAAATGTGATCATATTAAAAGTAATTTCATATTCTTTTTCAGAAGAAACAAAAATCTTATTAAAAGAAGGAAAAAGTACTTGGAATGAGTGGCCTTGAGGGGACAAGCACTTCTCAAAAGGCTCCACAGGGTAACTACAACTAGTTACAACCTAAACAGACTATAAGACCTTCGAAATGCTTACTAGAAACAATCGACAAGGAAGCCATAAAATGAGAAAGATCCCAAACATGGTACATGGACAATGAAAGACAGTCGGTGGTTATGCAAGGCTGAAAGGCATTATAGTGAAGAAAATGTAGAAAGATTTTTTGAAAGACGATATAGTAATTCAAAAACTTTAATTGAGAGTCATGTTTTCAAATCCCAACCTACAGTCACTCCATGTACATTAACGTATTGAACATGAATATGGAGGTTGATACATGCTCAATTCAACTAAACAAAGCCTTTTTCCAACTACATGGGGTTGACTACATGATATTGCTTCCTGCACTCCGCTCTATCAAGGAATAAGTCAAAATTTGTATTAAAAGTACTTAATATTTTTCTTAACTATCTTTGTGCTTGTTCTTTTGGGTCTTCTTTTACCTCTATCTTTACCATAAGTTGTTAATAGGTCATTTTCCCTAACCAACACATCCAAAGGACTTTGTTGCACGTGTCCTAACCACCTTATTCAGCTTTGTCTCATTTATCTCTAATTTGGGCTACTCCTGCCATTTCTATAATATTTTCATTTATAATTTTATTATTCAATCTTTTACCATATATATATATATATATCTCAACATTCACATTTCCATCACACTTGATTTGTTAACGTATTGTTTCTTTACTGCCCTACATTTTGTTCCATAGAGCATGATTGGCCTAATAGTGGTCTTACAAAAGTCTCCATTCAACTTCAATGTGATACATTGATCGTATAATACTCTAGAAGCACGCATTTACTTAACCTATCTTGTTTTAATTTTGTGGTTCACATCCTCACCTAATTCTTCCTCTTGTGGAATAATTGATCCCAAATTCCCAAAGTTTTCACTCCTTGTATATCCTTGCTTGTATTTCTACTTTCACTGAAATTACATTTAATTCATTCAGTCTTAATCCTACTAATCTTGAACCCTTTATATATTCTAAAACCTCTCTCCAAGCCTCTAGCATAGCATTTACGTTATATTCAATTTTACAATTTTATCAATTAGCACAATATCATTAGGAAATAACATACACCATGGAATATCTTCTTGAATATGACTATTAGAAAAGGATAAGGAGTTGGAGCAAATCCTTGGTAGAAACTTACTATAGTTAGAAACTTACTAAGTTGGTATATGCACAAAGAAAAATATTCAAGTGCTATGCTCTAATATCTTCTCATAGTTTTTTGTTTTTTTTTTTTTTTGAAGAAAAGAAAAGTGACAGTTCAGTTTCTATTTCTAGGCATTGACTAATGTGGATTAAGAGATGTTTTCAACCTTGGACTATGTCAAGCATTGACATAGGCCAATAAAATTTTTAAGACTAAATACTCTTGTTTTTTCATTTGTTGTAACTATCTTAGTAAACCCTCTATAGTACTTTAACATATCATTTATATCCTTTGTTAAACATTTGTGACTTCTTAGAAGAATTCCATCTACATAATTTCATTGGTTGCACTTTTATTATTCACTAATTTTTCGCATGTTTCTTTGATGTATTACTGATACCAAAATTATTTCATGGCAATCTTCACACAATAGTTATAACCACTTCTTCAAATTCTTGTTTGTGGGGGACTGCTTCATAACTATTGGTTCTTCCTGTGCATAACCATTTTCTCCCCCTTGTAGATTCTGTGCATTGGTCAATAATTGCTTTTGCAACTCATTCATCATTCATAATTACACCTTGATATTTATTTCTATTTGGATTTAATCCTTTCTGGGGCACATTGAGCATAGGATCATCAATTATCTTCTTACCCAACAGTAGCTAATTAAACATGAATTGGTTAGTTGATCTCCTTTAACACTGTCTGAACTTCAATATACAAAGGCTTTCTTATATATACATATTGTGTAACAATGACAACTACAGTTATTTCCAGATGATATGGTGAGGCATTCTTTCATTATATGCAACTCTGCTTCTTCTGCAATCTTAGCATATGCAAATTTGTTGGGTCGCTTGGTAAAGAGTTTGTTTTTTGCAGTTATTTGTGGATACGCAGTTATTCTCTGTTCTTTCGGATTCTCGACTCTCAGGCTACGAGCATGAGTAATTTTAACTTTGGACTACTGTTGAAGCGATGGGTGTAACTGGTTTCAACTTAAAAGTACTTGCTGCGAGTTCCATGTTCAATTTGAAGGTTCAAAATGTAGCAACTTAAAACAAGAAAAGAAAAATTGAAGTGGATACTTGGGGCAAATAAAGCAAGAAATGGATAGTCTAACACACAGCAGTTCGTTCCTTTACTACTAACACGATTGACCTTAGAGAGTGCTGGAGCCAGTGAGAAGGAGCTGGATAATGTGCCGGAAGCTCTCAAGGTGTCTTTTGTATCATAATGTTATGAATAATGACAGCCTTTTGACACCAATGCAGCCTGCTTTGTTGGCCCAATCTTTTAGAGGGATGCAATGTTGGGCTAATCAAATATTTTATTTTCCCCATATTGTTTTAAATTTCTTTATCAATAAAAGCATGTATTGTTAAATAGCTTTGGTATTTATGATCTGAATGTTTCAATTAGGCTACTATTAATTGCCTTTCTAAGAAAACCAACATATATTAGGCTCCTTATATCTTGCAATAGGGGGAGCTTTCAAGTGAATATTCATGTTTTAAGTTTAATGGAAAATTAGGTTATATATCGACCTTGCAGAGGAGTATTATGTAGGCAAAATAGCTTATTTCCGTTATGTTTGCCAATTTTGCAACTCTAGGAGAAGGCAGGTTTCCAGTCGCAGCAACGAATGCTAAACAAGCAATGTGGCTATTTTTTTATTTTTATTTTTATTTTTTTTCTAGGGACAGCAGGTTTTCATCCATTGGTAATTCATCAGCATGCACATGTTTATTTTGTGGTGGGATGCATAAAGTATTTTATTTTATTTTTTTCTAGGGCCTATTGGTGATCATTAAGTAGATTATGAATGAATTTTGAAGAACAATTGATGCATTTAAATGTTATTGATTTTTTTTTGGTTTTGGGTTAGTGATGAATACTAATCCAAAAGGTTATTGGTTTTTGAAGTTTATAAGTAAATTTAGCTCATTCACACAATATAACCAAAGTAAATTGAATCAAACAGAACAGGGTTGTTTGATTTGAATTATTTTGTTTAGGTTGATTTAATATAACAACTTATAAGGTCGTCTCTACCTTTTCTATGTTTTTGTTTGAAAATTTGTAAAATATATAGTCCAACGTAGATGAGAAATTTAAAGGAGAAAAACAAAAACAAAATAAAAGAAAATTGGCTTTCTTTTTAAAGGTCTGCTAATTGAACTATAAAAAAAAAAATTACACTACAAAAAATCATTAATTTTGATTTTTAAAAATACTCTCATGTGATTGTACTAAAATGTCTTTTTTTTTTTTCATCACAAAACCTATTAACCCTACCACAACTATTCAAACCGTCACCTTCTTTCAATCTTACCATTTTGCAATCTTCCCTCCTTGAAGGTTTTTTTTTTTATTCCAAATAGCATTTTAAAGGTATGAGATTCATCTTTGGAAGTTTACAAGCTTTTATTCTTTTTTTTTCTTTTTTTTTTTGTGTGTTTACAAGCATATTTTTGTGTTTTTGAGTGGTGGAATTGAATCTTAAAACCTAAATAATCTTCTAGGTGATTCAAAAACCATCGGTTTTTTACACACTTTCAAAACATTATGAAGAGAGATTCAGGTTTAGAAGATGACGCGCATCACTCGTTGTTTTTTTTGTATGTGTTTTAAGTACATTAATATATTTTTGTTGACATTGGGGTTGTTCTTATATCGTTTCCATTGGGATTAGGTTTCATGACGTCTAATTTGAATTTCTTTGTTACTTTCAAGATGAAGATCGAGTGAGCAATTGGAGATTGTTATGGACAATTTACCCCTAACATTCCATTCACGATCAAAGAAGAGCTTGTGTCATGGGTACAAGACGTTGAGAGGAAGAATGGTTTGGTGATTATAACTAGAAATTCTGATACAGGGGAAATGATAGGAGACCGAGAATTACTTTTGCCTGTAAGAAATTTGGTTTCTACAAATTTGTTGCTCAGAAAGATTCAGATAACAAGAATAAGATAAGAAGAATAAGAAAAGGAGTGACACTGGGACGAAGAAGTGCGGATGCCATTTTCTGTTAAAGGCGAAGATGCCTAAGGATAATGAATGGGTTTTGGACGTAGCATGCGACATTCATAATCATCCAGCAACAAAGTACTTTGAAGGGCATTCTTATGCTCTGAAGTTAATAAAAGAAGAGATGGATATTATGATTCAAACGTCCAAAAGCAATGTCAGTCTGAAAGACATCTTTATGACATTGAAAGAAAGAGGTGTCACTAATGCATCTACTTTGAAGACAATCTACAATGCAAAACAAAAGCACAGGTTAATAGAGTACGGAGGCAGATCTCAGATGCAACAATTGTTGCATAAAGCTAGAAGAAGAAGCATATGTTTAGTGGCACAGATGTGATGAGGGAACTGATATTGATATTTTTTGGTTATTTTGCACATGTTTATTGACAAAGTACAAAGTTTACTCAAATTTTAAACTCAAAACCCCAAAAAAAAGGCAGAAATACACGGTTCGATCCCTCGAAACAGAAACGATGTGGAACAGGACCGAACTGTATATTTTAGATTTGTAAAGTTTTGCTCAAAACTCAAAACCAAAAAAAAAATACACAATTCGGCACTACAGATCGAACCACTTATCTATTAGTCTAGTTCTTCAAGATTGAACTATGTGTTATAGGTTCGGTTGTTTAAAACCGAACCACTATTTATACCATAAAAAAATCTATGTTTACCACATAAAACTCTTGATGTAAAATGTATTGTTTGGCTCTCCAAGACTGAACTATGTGTTATAGGTTCGATTGTTAAGAACTGAACCACAAAAAACCCTAAACTCTAAACCACATATATTTGAACAATAAGCATATTATCATTATGGTGTTTAATAAACAAAGTTGGATCAAGTTTTCCTTTATGAAACTTATGATCTAAAAGAAATGAACTCAATCGATCATACCAAGCTCTTGGAGCTTTGGAACAACCTCCAGCGTTTGAGTTTAACAAATTGGCACTCTTCTCTCCAGAGATGGTGTCTACCAATGAGCTAAGGATGCAGAGGATACGGGATGGTTTCCGAGACCGTATTCGTCAGGGTTTGGCACTGGCCGACGTACAAACTTACGCTCAGGAGTTGAGGCAGGCCGTAGAGGCTAATTCACGGATGAGGTTACCTGCCGCAGTTTAGACTCCTACAGCTCCTTTTGTTCAGACATAGCCGACAGGGTGAAAGATGCAGTATTATGGTGATAGGAGGGGCCGACATAACAAGAGGTCGGGACCCAGTGGCAGTGGATACGAGGCGTCTGTAGCCTCTGTTCCAGTATCAGTGGTACCACCAGTGTCACGCCCCGGCCGCACCACCACGACCGGGGCGTGACAACCAGATGCGGGCCAAAGTGTCTAGATATTCGGTCAACTCCAGCAGCAGATTTTTGTTAGATTTGGTGGACAACACACAGTCGGGGCAGAGTCGCAGGTTGCATCTTCTGCATCTAGAGTACCGAGGCCGATTTTTTGTTTTGGTTGTGGGGTTCTGGGGCACAAGAAAAACCAATGTCCACAGAGGGCATCTTTTGGCCACTATAGTCCTACACCAGTTCCTACCAAAGAGCAGGTCAGAGTTGTTACGGAGGCAGATCCCGAGGCCAACAACAGTTAATTAAAGGTACAATCAACATTTGTGATTCTTTGATGTATGTTTTGATTGGTGCTGGTTCTACTCTTTCTTTTATTTCTGGTAGTGTGGTAGATAAATTGAGATTGTCTACTGTTAGGACTAGTACGCCGTTGGTTTTGAGTACGGCGGCCGGTGAGAGGATTTACCCTAACATGGTATGTGTGGGATGCATTGTGTGATTCGAGGACCAGGAGATGTCAGTTGCCCTAAGAGTCTTAGAGTTCCTCGAGTTTGATGCCATTTTGGGTATGGATTGGCTTCCAGGGTATCACGCTCACATTGATTGCTTCGGCAAGAGGGTTGTCTTTCAAATACCCGGACAGCCAGTCTTTGTTTTTTGAGGCAGAACTGCATCTAGAACACCAACTCAGGGTAGATTAGCCACTGATGATGAGGTTGTTACGATGGCTAGTTTGAGGCTAATGGATGATGTGGGACAGGATGTTCAGTTAGCAGACATTCCTGTAGTCTGTGAATACCCAGAGGTTTTTCCTGATGAGTAACCTGGCTTGTCGCCTAAGCGAGAGGTAAACTTCATCATTGAGCTGATGCCCTGGACAAAACCCATTTTCATTCCACCGTATCGTATGACACTGAAAGAGTTGAATGATCTCAGAGCCCAGCTTTATGAGCTGATGGGCAAGGGATTCATTTTCCCTAGTATGACACCTTGGGGAGCACCTGTGTTGTCATCAGGAAGAAGGACGAGAGTCTTAGATTGTGCATAGATTATTGTTAGCTGAATAAGGTGACTGTGAAGAACAAGTATCCTTTTCCACGTATCAATAATTTGTTTGACCAACTGATTGGGGCTAAGTTCTTTTCAAAGATTGACTTGAGGTCTAGGTACCATCAGTTGAGGATTAGGGATGAGGATGTTCCGAAGACTGCTTTCGGACGAGGTACGAACATTACGAGTTCTTGGTGATGCCCTTCGGGTTGACTAATGCACCAGCTATGTTCATGGATCTGATGCAGAGGGTATTCATGCAGTATCTCGACCAGTTCATTATAGTCTTTATCGATGATATCCTAGTCCACTCTAAGACTAGAGAGGATCATGAACGTCATCTCAGAGTTACATTGCAGACATTGTTAGAGCATAGGTTGTATGCCAAGCTGAGCAAGTGTGATTTCTGGATGACCAAGGTGAAATTGTTGGGTCATGTGGTTAGTGCAGAGTGTATCTCAGTTGATGCTGCTAAGGTTGAGGCAATCATTAGTTAGCCAAGACCTATCATAGTGACAAAGATTCGTAGCTTTCTGGGTTTGGCTGGCTATTACGGGAAGTTCGTGAAGGAATTTTCCACCATAGTCACACCGTTAACTAAGTTGACTCAGAAGAATATGGCCTTCATGTGGTTGGATGGCTGTGAGAAAGCTTTTAGTAAGTTGAAATAGAGGTTAACTACAACTCCAGCGTTGATTCTTCTAGAGCCTGGGAAAGAGTTGGTGATTTATACGGATGCATCACTCTTGAGTTTGGAACGTGTGCTGATGCAGGGGGGTCGAGTGGTTGCCTATGCTTCTAGACAGCTTAAGGTGCATGAAAACAACTACCCTGTACATGATTTGGAGCTGGGAGCTATTGTGTTTGCACTGAAGCTACGGAGGCATTACCTGTATGGTGAGAGGTTCACTGTATTCTGATCATAAGAGTTTGAGGTATCTCTTTGATCAGAAAGAGTTGAATATGCGGTAGAGGTGATGGCTCGAGTTATTTAAGGATTATGATTTCTCTTTGGAGTATCATCCAGGCTAAGCCAATGTTGTGGCTGATGTTTTGAGCAATAAGTGAGCAGAGACTCAGGTGGTTGCTTTTCAGATGGCCCAATAGTGGCAGTTACTTGTGAGAGTGACGATGATGAATATACTCTCAGACGCACCACGTACTGAGATATGTGATTAGATGCACGTGCAGCTTGCTTATGCCCATATTTCGCGGGTTAGAGATCTATAGGAGCATTGTCCGGATTATGACATGTACTGTAAATTTGCAGACAGTGCTGACCGAGCCGATTGACAGAGAATGTCTTGCATTACAGAGGGAGACTATGGATCCCATATGATGCTGAGTTACGGACTAAGTTACTTCGGGAGGCTCACAGGTCTTAGTATATTGTTCATCCAGGAGCTACTAAGATGTATCATGAAATGAAGATATATGTGTGGTGGCATGGGATGAAGAAGAGTATAGCCAAGTATGTGCAGAAATTTGAGGTGTGCCAGAAGGTTAAGGCTAAACACCGGAAGCCTAGATGACTGATACAGCCGTTACCCATACCCGAGTAAAAATGGGAGCACATTTCGATGGATTTCATCATGGGATTACCGAAGTCTCAGGGTAGATTTGATACCATTTGGGAGATCGTGAGATTGCATGGGGCCACCCGTGTCGATCGTATCTGATAGAGATCCATGGTATACATTGAGGTTTTGGTAGGCTTTGCCGACTCGATTTGGGACCCGTCTCCGACTCAGTACAACGTTTTATACTCAGACAGATGGTCAGACCGAGAGAGTGATTCAGATGCTGAAAGATATGCTCAAATCTTGCATTCTAGAGTTCGGTGGTGGTTGGGGTGAGCATTTTCCCTTGAGTGAGTTTGCTTACAACAACAGTTATCAGGCGAGCATCGGTATGGTACCGTATGAGGCTTTATATGGAAGACCCTATAGATGACCAACTTGTTGGTACGAGGTGAGTGATACGCAATTATGTGGCCCTGATGCAGTTGTTGAGCAGACAGAGAAAGTCAAGCTGATTCTGCAGAGGCTGAAGTCGGCTCAGGACAGGCAGAAGAGCTATTACGATAACCGACATAGGTGCTAGAGTTTGCAGTGGAAGACCTGGTTTTGCTTAAGGTATTTGCCACCTAAGGGTCAGACGAGGTTCGACGTCAAAGGGAAGCTTGCCCATAGGTTCATTGGACCATTCCGGGTTGTTGAGAGGATTGGACCGGTAGCGTAAAGGTTGGCTCTACCTTCTCAGCTTAAGGGTGTTCATAATGTATTCCATGTATCGATGTTGAGGAAGTATAATGAGGATCCATTGAAGTAGTCTTATCCCGATCCAACTCATGTGTTTGATGTGAGTCATCTACAAGTTGGGGAGGATACGACTTATGCGGAGTTGCCAATTCAGATTGTGGCTCATCGGGTTCAAAAATTGAGGAATAAGGAGATCCTGTTAGTGTGAGTCAAATGACAATTACATGATAATGAAGAGCAAACTTGGGAGCGTGAGGACCAGATGAGGGAGTAGTTCCCTGATCTTTTTACCGACTAAGGTTAGTTCTCTTGTTTTTATTTTGAGGACAAAATCCCTTAAGTTGGGGAGAATTGTGACGTTCGTACCTTAGGATGATGTCATTTTGACTCGTAGAGTACCCGTATACGTATTTGATGCTCGACACGTGTTGGTTCAAGTGTCTTTGCATGTTTTTAAGTTTTTTAATGTGTGCGTAAAGTCTCGAAATGATCGGGGACCCATCCGGCGTTGAAACATGTCGAAAACGGTGTTTTGGATCAGTGGAGCTCGCTTCATGGAGAAAGAAATTTCTGTCACCGATTACATCAATGGCTTGATCTCCTAGATCTGTAGTCCGATTGAGTTGAAATTTTGTTAGCTTATTCTTTTCTGATAGCTCTTCATTACAAATATTAAAGATCTTGATCGAAGTTGTCTACTGTGAGGTATAAGACTCCAAACACTATTTCTCGAATTTGTAGATTTTCTTGCGTAGTTTTGATCAAACGGTTGGATCTCACAATCCCAATGTTGGATTGAGCTAAAATGTTTCCAGAATGTTGGTAGCGGACTCATAAAACCTTTGAACGGTTAAGATATAAAATTGGTGAGGAGTTTGTAAGAAATTAGTTATCTAATTGCAAGTAATTGCATCAGGAAAACCTTTCCTTTTATTTAAGTGTATTTTTTCATGTGGGCCCAAAATACTTCTATAAAAGCCACCAACACTCCAATTTCGACTCACTTGCTCATTTTTCATTTAGAAAAGAGTAAAAGAGCTTGGAGAGGAGAAAAAGAAGGGGAAAGGAGAAAATGAAGCGAAAAATTTAGGGTTTTGGTGATTTTTGCTCAAAAATCCCTAAGGTTTGCATTTCTTCATCATTCTTTCTCATTTTTCTTCCTTTTATCACTTTCATTCATGTATGCAAGCTTGTTTTTGACCTAGGGTTTCTAGGAATCCCGGATTTTAAGGATTCTAGACCTAGGCTTTGCATGTTTAGACTAATTTATGCTTGTTTATGGTGTAAATGGCCATCTCTAACCTATATCAACACCTAATGAGTGTTTTCCACCCATGAATCCCAGAATCTAAGGGAGTGGTGGAAAAATAATGTTGGACTTAGGTCTTGAAGTTGAGATATGTTAATCTAGAGGATGTTGGGAGTTCATAAATGGTAAAACCCCCAATTTCTTACAAGAAATTGAAGGGGTTATATGGATTTGACCAAAACTAGGATTTTGGACTTAGGGTTTCCTATTCAATTTACATGTGATTTATGTGGATTAGATGGGTAAATGTGGAGGTATGGAACTCATATTTACTGATCTTGATTAGTGGATAACCCTAGTGTAGTGTAATTTTGGTCTAGGCCATGTAATTTAGGAAATTGCTATATAATTTGGGGATTTGCTCAAATTGGGGCTTTTGACCTAAACTAAGTCAATTTTGTCTAATTGGACCTAGATTGAATGAAATTATGGGTTTAGAATGGTTGGACATGTGTTAGAATTGAATGACCTAATTCAATTTGGCTCTATGCCTATTGTAGAGATTTTTCTCCAAATTGGGGCATATGCTATGTTGGCTTTAATTGGGGATTTTGACCCAGACTTGGTCAATTGATTATATTGACATGAAATTAGTCTAATTGACCCTAAGTATGATTGAATGCCTAATATTATTGTGGTTGGATTATGGGGATCAACCTAATGCATTCATTTGGGTTAAATGTGGGTTAATTAGGACATTAAATGGTTGAATTGAGCAATATAGGATTGACTCATGGGTTTAACAATTCTAGAATCATTAGTTGGCTATGGATTGGGTTTAAACATGGTTGTTTAGCATATTTTGGACTGATTTTAGTATTGTACGAACCATGTATTATGCAGGGATTGATATTGATCTAAGTGACCCGATTAGGCCAATTGGGGGTCGAGGTGTATAGGAATGCTTTGGAGGCATCCTAATGCTTTTGTGGTTGGATTTGGATTGGCTAAGACTAGCCAATCATTTGTGAGTATTATCTTTACTTGTTGGTTTTTATATATGTGGCATTGTATTACATAAATTGATTTAAATTGATATATATATATATAGAGAGAGAGAGAGAGAGATATATATATATATATATATATATATATATATATATGTCATATGTATGTTTTAATTGATTCATGAAATGAATTTGAGGATAGTCTGGTTGGGTTATCAATTGGGTTGTGAGGTCTTTTACTTGGGGTTCCCTTTGGAAATTCTCGTAAATCTAACGGTAATCCCTAGTTGTGTACCTTGCAAAGGATTTTATGACTTGTGTAGATAGGATTGCTTAAACATTGTACGTATCTTTGTATTGGCATGTTTAGTAAATGATATGCATTGTCTTGGGTAGTAACATGATGCATTATATTGACATGTATGGAATCTTTATTTATCACCATGTTATTTCGAATGCTTTTATGATCTTGCCATGTTTTACATAAATTCATGTATATTTCCACTTGTAGAAGACATTCACTGAGCTTGTTGTAGCTCACACCTCATCCTTATCATTTCAGGTTCTGATAGGAAGGGGAAAGGGAAGGCTTGACTGCAGAGCACTCCCTTCAGTATTTTGTTGATGTAGGTGTTGTACATTTTTTCTGTATTTTGATATTATGTACATGATAGCATGTTATATATACTTAACACATGTATGGGATGTAATTTATGGTTAGGTATGGTTTTGTATTATATAAACTTTTGGAATTTTATACTTGGTATGTTTGGAGATGTAATATTTATTGTTGTTGATCATGTTTAGATGGATGCTTATATAGGATTATTCATATTGAGATTTGTGTTTAAGTTAGGCTGACGGGACGCCGGGTGTATCGCCGGATGGTATACCCGGGGGTTTCATGCTGGTCATGACGTCACGTATCATGAACGTTGATCGAGGGATGTAGTCTTGAAGCTTGATCAAATCGTTCGAGTGAAGTGATCTTGAAATCATGATGTGATCGTTGAAGTCCTTTTGATTGAAACGAACTTGACCATTGGATGTGATCTTTGAGTTCCTTGATCGAGTCGTTCAATGGCTTTTTGCTTTCCTTAGGTGCTTTGACGAAATCTTAGTACACGCACGTTTAGCACTGAAAAGTACTTTGTTTGAAATCATCTAAATATACTATATCACAGTATATTTAAGAACGAGCTAAGTGATGAGCCTCATAGGTTAACAATCTCCCTTTTTTTATGATGACAAACAAATCGAAAAATTAAACGCATAAGCAAAAAAATTAATGTAAATTTCTTTTTTCCCATCTATTCCTCTTATTTTTCTTTTATCTCTTGCTTTTTTTCTCCTCGTATGACTTAGTAAAGTAGCGAAGCTCCCCTTTACAGGGAGACTCCCCCTTACTTTGTGCATTCACCTCAAGATGATTTATGACAACGTGTCATAGTTAGGTACGTGAGAATGCGTAAGGTCTACTATACTGGTAGTCAGGAGAGAAACATATCTTATTTTTAAGCACATAGAGAAATAGTTTGTCTAATTCATAAGCTAAAATATTTGAAATAATAACAAAGCCAAGAATGGTAGTCAGAGGGAATGAGAAAGAATTGCTGAAAGATGGATTCATAAAGAATTTTTAATCATGGGCAATTATTCTCCTTAGTGTTTGGCATAAATATAAATTTGATAATTAAACCAGACCAAACACAGAGTATGCTTTAAGATATGTAAATAAACACGCATAATCATACTTATAGCATAGGCATAAAAATTTATGATTAAACAGGCTTAGCTATTATGATTCTAATAAGATGCAGAGTATATAGTTGAAGTACATGGCATCTATTAGATATCAAAAATCACAGTCAATTGATGTATATGAAATATAATATTAAAGAGCAACATCAATGGCTTGTGAAATGGAAAATTATAAACTTTTCATAGTTTAGACATATGAAGATATACACGATGAATATCAACGTCTAAACATATTGAATATATGCTGAAATTCATAGATATCATTCAAGCAACAACATGCATTCATTCTCCTATTCTAGGCATAAAATTTCAATTAAAGCATGGCCTAGAATGATTGATATATTGATTCTAATGAGAAAACATTTGGAAGGATATGTGCTCATTAGAAATCAGATATCCGTGAGTTTGATGCTAACATGTTATGGTATGAAGCAGATGCATCAAAGTCAGGTGCTCATAGAAAAGATAATGCCAAGAGATAACAATCACAAGTGAAGGCAAAAATATTTTAAAGATATAGGCGTATGATATGAAATTGTATACATGGCCTATATTTATTTGTAGAAACACGAATCATGCAGATAAGATTTTCTAAGATCAGAGCAAGCATGATCATGATATGAACTAGGATAGACATTTTATATTAACACTTAAATCATAGCCTAGCTATTGTGTTACCTTATTAATCAGATATCACAAGTTCAGAATGAGCATAAATAATCATGATATAGTATAAGATACAAGATAGGTCTAATCATGATATTTAGCATGACAAGAACAGCTTGAATGCTGGAGGATAGAGAATCACTAAGCTTGGTAAACTGTTCTTCAAGAGACGCTGTTGCAGGAAGAGGTGGCAGAGGTTCTACGTGAAATGCAAAGACACCTAAGATGAACCCTAAATTGACATATGGATCAAGACTCTAGGTTGTTAGACCATGATTTCAGAGAACCCGCTCTGATACCAATTGTTGGTCCACCCAAGAGGGGGGTGAATTGGGTGCGATGGTCAATTATAAAATTATCTTCCAATAACTTAGTGATTTACATGAGTGTTTTAGAATTGGATGCAAAATAGAACACAGACTAAATTGCAAACGTGTGACACACAAATTTATAGTGGTTTGGCCAAGCCTATGTCTACTACCTAATCTCCCGATTATGATTTTTTCAATCCACTAATTGATTCTCTTGCGGGTGAGAACCAAACGGTTACAACTGCCCTTTTACAGGTTAAAGGCAAACCTATCCTGTTACGAGCTAAGCATGAACCATTCTTTTTGCGGGATAAGGAAGAATCGTTTTCCTTTTATGGGATAAGGAAGAACTGTGAACCTTTTACCGGATAAGGAACAACCGTTTCTCTTTTACAGGTTGAGAGAAAACCTATCCTTTTTCAGGTTAAGGACACACCTATCCTTTTACAGGATTAGGATGAACTGGTTTCCTACTTGCAGGTGAGGATAAACTTTTTTCTCTTTTATAGGTTAAGAGATAACCTATCCTTTTTTAGGTTAAGGACACACTTATCATTTTACGGGATAAGGATGAACTGGTTCTCTTTTACAGGTTCAGAGATAACCTTTCATGATTTCAATCCTGAAATCATTAAGTGAACTTCATTCACTTGTCCTGGTTGTTTCAGTCCAGAAACACACCAGCATTACAACCCTGAGATGTTGGTTGGTTCTAACGTAGTAAAATACTTTACAATTAAGCTTAGTACATAGCATTACAAAGATATGAAATATGAAATAGGTAATGCTAAGTTGAAATACACCTTTAGTCTTTTACCTTTCAATGTTGTGTATAGCTCAAGTGCAGTTTTGAAAAGCATGAATGATATGATATGAAAATCAGTGCTTCTTCGAAAGTAATAAATATCGAATAAAGATTGACTTAAAACACGAATGACTGGTGTAAATCAAAGACACAGACAATTTTCAAAATAGATACAAAATATAAGTATGAAAACTTCTGGTTCAGTGATTAGTAGTTAACGCAACTACTGATATAGTTCAATACAATACTTAAGATTTGAAATCAAGTACAACTGTATATCTTGAACTATTTCTCAAATTCTATCTCTAGCAAGAATGATACCAAATATGAATCAGTGCTGAGAATTTGAGTTGATACCAATAAAGAGAGATTTTCAAAGATAAAGTATAATTGAAGCTCAATATGAAAATCTATTGTATTCGTAAAGGTATCAGTGAAAAATACTTTGAAAGATTAGAAAATCAAATTCATTTTGACACAGACTAACTTTCAAAAAGTATTGGCACAACACAGTGATTGGCAAGTTGTTTGATCCTAAGTGTTGGTATTTGTTGACTTAGTGGGACATAGCCGTTAGACATTTGAAGTTCAAATAATATGAACGTTTACACACAACAACTAGAATGCTATATGAAAATAAGAACTGCAATTTTCACTAACATTATGGTTCTTTTCAGATTTTATGAAAGAGGAAAGTTTTAGAAAAACTTATTTTATGTATCAGAGAAGGTGTCTGATAAGTCTAAAAAGGACTCTGTGCAAATGTCTGTTCTAAAAAAGTAAACTTACGTAGAGTATTTGTTCGAACAGTGACGGTTGTTGAACTAGCGTCCTGATTGACGCATAATGTTAACTTTATCGTTTTGTTCCTTGAGGGTGCTCATGTAGAACACTTAAGTGAGGGCGCTACTTACTCGTAAGCGTCATTACTTACTCTGACACTTAAATGACTTAACCTTGAGGGCGTTAATGCACAGTTAGCATTCTGCTATGTTTGAAAACAGTTAAGTACATAAGGGCGCTATTATCCGAGTAAGCGTCCTGCCAGTCTAAAACATAAAACATGAGGTCACTACAACTATGTAAGCGTGCTACCAGTTAAAACATTTTAAATAAAAACACAAGCACGCTGAAGGACAATCAGCGTCCTGAAAGTTACTAAGTTGATTCATAAAGGTGAGCGTCCTGAAAGTTACAAGTAAGCGTCCTGATAAATTAGTTCAATTCAACCTTGAGCGTTATCAACGTCCTAATAAACTATCAGCATCCTGACTTATCAAGTTCAGGAGTGCACTGCTATTTCATTAGCGTCCTGAAAGATTCTTTGAAAACAATTTTGACTCACGATAAAATATATGATAAATGCGAATAAAAACTCGATAGATTTCAAATTAAATATATAGTATTATATCATTTGAAATATCGTAAAAACATGAAATCAAAACATGCAGATTAGAAAAACATATGTAGATGATTCATGCATGGTTTTGAGGAACATTTTGAGCAATAACGATTAGAGAAAGATATACCTTAAATACTTAGTATATTTCTCTTTTCTCATAACCGTTAGATCCAACTCTTCATTATGAGATCTTTAATAAGAGCTTTGCACAGAGTTGAATAACTTGAACGCTGATCGAGGGATGTAGACTTAAAGCTTGATCGAATCGTTCGAGTGAAGTGATCTTGAAATCATGATGTGATCGTTAAAGTCCTTTTGATTGAAATGAACTTGACTATTGGATGTGATCTTAGAGTTCCTTGATCGAGTCATTCCTTGGTTTTTTGCTTTCTTTAGGTGTTTTGACAAAATCTTGATACACGCACGTTTAGCACCGAAAAGTACTTTGTTTGTGATCATCAAAATATACTATATCACAGTATATTTAGGGACGAGCTAAGTGATGAACCGTATAAGTTAACACAGTACATCCTTTATTCTTCTTTCTATTCATCACCACAGTGCCGAGGCGCCCAGAACGTGTTTCTCCTATCTTTTTGCGTGGACTTAGCCATTTTCTCGTTCCTCTTTGACTTGTATTCTTCATTTTTTTTCTTTTTTTTTTGCATCTTCTTGTACATGTTTCTATCATCCAAATCCATGACTAACACATCTAAATACCTACACAACAAAGCAAAGCAAATTAATTGTCACGACCCACAACCAGTGACGTCATGATCGGCACGGAAACCCCAAGTATATCCTCCCTTGATACACCTGTCGTCCTGTCAGCCTCATCTAGCAACTTAATAAACACATAATTCAACATCTACCATCAAAACATAGACATAATTAAACAACATTTATTATACATCGTCCAAAATGCCAAATATAAAATTTCTTAATGTCCAAAATATGCAAAACCATACCTAACCATAAATACATCTCATCTATATGTTAAGTATATACATTAGGTGTTATTAAGTACATAATACCAAAATACAAGAATGTACTAAACATCTACATCACCAAAACTTGGGAAGCTCTACACAGTTAGGCATTCTCTTTCCGCTTCCTACCAGAACCTGAAATGATAAGAATGAGGAGTGAGCTACAACAAGCTCAGTGAATGTTTTCTACAAGTGGCAATATACATGCATTTAGATAAAACATGGCGAAAGTTCATCAAAGCAATTTAAATAACATGGTGATATACAAGATCATATAAATGCTAAACATAATGCATCATGTCAATATTCAAGACAATGCATTTCATTTTCCAAACATGTCAAATGCAATTCTAGACACCTCCTAAGTAAGAAGCAATACAAGGGCCTGAGTTTGCAACATCCAATGGCCAGATTGAACTTCCATACTCGTATTCTATTAGGATTCTTAGGGCTATGTAGCCCATAGGATCAGCCCACCAAGACAAGTACCATGTCTAGGCGATCCTATCTACACAAGCCATAAAACCTTCTGCAAGGTCTACAACTAGGGATCACCATCTAGCCCAATGGAATTCCCTATAATTCCATACTAGGAGATCCACCCAATTGCTAACCCTACTAGACTATGCTCAAATCCATTTTCATGAATTATTAAAATCATACACAAGGCACTAGTTAATCATTCAAATCATTTCTATACTACAATGCCACATATAGAAACCACATGTAAAGAAACACTCACTATTGATTGGCTAGACTAGCCAATCCCAAATCCAACCAAATTAAGCACTTCAACCTTCAATTGGCACAATTGGGGACAATTGTATCAACAACAAACCCTACACAATCATAGGTTCATTCATTCATCAAAATCAATCCAATTACATGATAATAACCATGATTAAGCCCCAATTTACTAGCAAACATTAGATTCTAACATGGCTTTACTAATGAGCTAACCATAAAGCTCAATCAAGCCATAATACCCAAATTAGACCACCTTCAACCCAAGAGAATGCCTAAGGTTGATACCATGATCCAACCTTCATTAATACAATGCATTCTATCACAAATTGGGTTATTTAGACTAATTTTATGTCAATTTAATTAATTGACGTAGTCTAGGCCAAAAGCCTCAAATTTGGGCAACGTCCCAAATCATGGCCTTAGCCAAATTTATACTACACATAAGGTTTCCAACATGCAAAATCAATAAATTACACCATCATCCATCTAAAATGAATCATTGAATCAACATAGTTGACATGCATATCAATTGGAAAACCCTTAGTCCATATTCTAGTTATAGGTCAAATACAAACAACCCCACCAATTTCTTGTTAGAAATTGGGGGTTTTTCCCAACAACACCTAAACTCACATATCTAACATGCAAGGTCTGACTCATAAAAGTGTTCTTTCACCACCCCATCAAATCCGAGATTTGAGTGTGGAAAACACTCTATGGATGTAGATCTAGGTCTAGGAATGTCATTTCTACCATTAACAAGCTCAAAAGTGCTCATGCAAGCAAAACCCAGGTTTGGAACACTTCCAAACCTTGGCTCATGGCATTCCATAGATTAAAATGGAGCTCATATGCATAAACCAAAGAGGTTTTAGGAAGAAAGAAGGTGAATCATGCATACCTTAGGAGAAAATCAAGCAAGAACACACCAAACCCTACCTTTCTTCTTTTCTCCTCTTCTCTACCTCTTTTCCTTCTTTCAAACCCAAAAATGAGCAAATGAGTCATGCAAGTTGTTTTATAAAAGCCAAAATACAAGTTGGGCCCACACTTAAGTAAAACACACTTAAATAAAAAAATAGTTTCCCTGCTGCTATTACTCGCACTTAGATAGTCAATTTATTGCAAAAAACTAAAAAATTCAACATCTTAACCTTTCAAACGTTTTATGAGTCAGTTACCAACCATTCAGTAAAATTGCAGCGCAATCCAACCGCAGGAATGTGAGATTCAACCGTTTGATCAAAATTGTGCAAGAAAATCTGCAAATCTGAGCAGTAGTGTTTGGAATCTTATACCTCACAGTAAAAAACTCCGATCAAGATCTCCACCGATCATAATGAAAATCTATCAGAGAAGAATAATCTGCCAAAATTTCAGCTTAATCGGACCACGGATCTAGGAAAACAATCAATTGATGTAATCGGTGATAGAAATTTCTTCCTCTCCATATATATGTATATTTAAAATTTTTGATGTTCCGCTCTCGGCCGTTCCGAAATCAAAGCAAGACATACCTTATATGAAATTTTTTACGTAAACACGTTTTAGAAGCAACCATGAGGTCGGCGTCGTTATCTGGGGAACGCATCTCAAGGTTATAATCAATTTTCCCTTTTTAATTCCTTAGGTACGGGCAACTGGAATGTTACCGAATTGGGTTCATTTGGCTTCTAAGCCTAGGGAATTCCGAACTAACAAAATATGTGAGGTTTCTACGAGTCATACACGTATAAATACATATATTTCAGTATCGTACGTGCTAAGATGATGTCAGCCTGGGGTACAGGGCATTACATTAATAACACTCTCAAACATAAAAGGAATCAAACTATATACTTATAAACCAAAATATGCATGAAAAACCAAAATATTCCTAAACTAATAAATGCATCAAAACTAACATAAATGGTTGTATGACCATTTTCCAATAATTCTTCCTTTTGTCAACCCTTCATATCACAATAATCTGTCACGCACAGAAAAATGGGTCAGAGAAAAGGAGATGGGATTAGATATGGATTACGTGGTAACACTGCGTGGAGCACTCGACATGTTACGCCCTCACGAGATCAATCAAAAAGTTTAGGAATTCAACACAGTTTTAAGACCATTGAATTTATAACTAGGACTTTGAGTAACATTGTGTTGTTTGTGTAATTATTTTTATTGAATTTGTTCAGGTTTATTGGGACCTATACCATGATTTGAGAGATACTCGCCCCATCTTGGAGTTCATTTTTTTTTATGGTTGGGTTCTCTGCCAGTTAGGCCATGTCCGAATAATTCCTGCATAGCCTTTTCGTCCATCACGAGCAACCAAGGGCTCATCATCAAAGCAATACCAAGTGAAGTATTTGTTCTATGATCAGATATGAGAGAGATGGGATAGTGGAGTACTTTCTGCTCGAGCACATAGTAAGCATGTAGGAAATCCATAGGATGCGGCTCTGAACTTCCTCGAGTGGTTTACCTATATATCTCGCGTGATCATTGAGAACCCAACACGCCAGTGTTGACCTAAGTGGTTCATCACTTAACACGTCCCTAAGTATACTTGATGAAGTATATTTTGATGATAACAAACAAAATCTCTTTCAGTGCTAACAAGCTTTAATCAAGAACCTATCTCAGTACCTCAGGAATTTAAAAAGCCAAAGAATGATTCGATCAAGGAACTCAAGGTCATATCAGACGTTTAAGATCGTTTCAATCAAAGGACCTCAAAGATCATATCATGATTTCAAGATCACACCACACGAACGATCCGATCAAGTGCTTCAAGACTACATCATTCGATCAACGTTCACGAAATCCAACTCAAGCACGAAGTTTACATTGAAGATCTCATAATGAAGCGTTGGATTTAAAGATTATGAGAAATACGAGAAATACACAATATTTAAGGTATATCTTTCTCTAATCGATATTGCTCAAACATTTTTCAAAACCATGCACAAATCACTTGCATATTTGCATGTTTTGATCATATGCTTTACAGTATTTCAAATGATTTAATTTTCTATATTTGATTTAAAATTTACCGAGTTTTTATTTTCATTTATCGTATTTTTAATCACAAGTCAAAACTATTTTTCAAAAGTCTTTCAGGACGCTAATGATTTAGCAGCACTCTCCTAAACTTGATAAGTTAGGACATTGATGATTCATTTGGACGCTGATAACATTCAAGGTTGAATTGAATTGATTCATCAGGACGCTTACTTGTAAGCAGTTGCCTCCCTTTAGTCAACCTCCGAAGTTGTTTGGACGCTGACTCAATATCCGCTTACTGAAAAAGTTTTAAGTTCTTCAAAGAATTTATCTTTGAGGATGCTAATAGTTATAAGTTGGATAAACATTAGGACGCTACCTGGATAGGAGCGCTCTCATCTTTGGGAGCCAACATAATAACTTTCAGGACGCCGATTGTCCTTTAGCACACTTGGTTTTCAAATGTTTTGAAATGACAGGATGCTTACATTGTTGTAGAACTCCTGTGTTTTATGTTTTAAAAAGGTAGGATGCTTACTCGGAAAGTAGCGCCCTCATGTATCCAAATATTTTTAAAAGTAAGCAGGACTCTAACTGTGCTTTAGCGCCCTTAACGTTGAGTTATTTCTATCACAAATAAAGCCAGAACGCTTATGAGTTAGTAGTGTTCTCACTTTATTGTTCAGTCAAACGCTTATATATAATGAGCGCCCTCAAGGAACAAAATGACAACGTTGATATTATGCGTCAGGACGCTAATTCAACAACAGTCATTGTTCTGACAGATACACTATATCAGTCTATTTTTTTAGAACGGATATTTGCATAGAATCCTTTGCAGATTTATTAGAGATTTTCTCTAATGCATGAATGATGCTTTCTAAGGTATTCCTTATTCATGTAATCTGAAAGGAACCATAATGGTCATGAAAATTGCAGTTGCAATTTTTGTGAAACATTCTAGCCGTTGTGTGTAAACACTCACATTATATTTGAACTTCAAACGTCTAACGGCTATTATCTACTAAGTCTATAAATACCAATACTTTGAATCAAACAATTCGTCGATAATATTTATTGTGTCAAAAAACTTTTTGAATGTTAATCACCATTCAATCTTTCAAAAGTTTTCAAAGTATTCTTCACTGATACTTTACTTAGTCAAAAGATTTTCATATTGAGCTTCAATTATATTCTATCTTTGAAAATCTACTTGAACTGGTTTCTACTCAAATTCTCAGCCTGGATTTATACTTAATATCAATCATGCTGATGAAGGAATTTGAGAAATAGTTCATGAGAGATACAGTTGTACTTGACTTCATATCTTAAGTATTGTATCGAACTATATCAGTAGTTGTGTTAACTACTGAATAAAGAACCAAAAGTTTTTCACGCTAGATATTTTATCTATTCTGAAAACTATTTGAGTCTATGTTTTACATTGGTCATGCATTTTCAACTTCAATGTTTTAATGGTATCATAAGGTTTTCGAAGAAGCACTTAATTAATTTACATATCATTCACGATTTTTTGAAACTGCACTTGAGCAATACCAAACATTGAAAGGTAAAAGACTGTAAGTGTATGTCTCTTAGCATTACGTATTGAAATTTATATATCTTTGTAATGTTATGCATATGAGCTTAATTATAAAGTGTTCTACTCAGTTAGAACCAATATCATTATTTTGTGTTGTAATGCTGGTGTATTTCTGGACTCAAACAACCAAGTCAAGTGAATGTAATTCACTAAATGATTTCATGGTTGAAATCATGATAAGGCTCATCCTCACCTGTAAGTAGGAAAACTGGTTCATCCTTACCCCGTAAAAGGATAGGTTCATTTTTAACCTGTAAAAGGATAGGTTATCTCTGAACCTGTAAAAGAGAAACGGTTCTTCCTTATCTCATAAAAGGAAAACAGTTCTTCCTTATCCTGTAAAAGGAACATGGGTTTTTCTCCCGAAAAAGGAAATGTCGTTCATCCTTAGCCCGCGAAAGGATAGGTTTTCCTTGAACCTGTAAAAGGGCATGTATAAAGGTTTGGTTCTCACCCGTAAGAGAATCAGTTAGTGGATTGAGAAAATCCTAATCAGGAGATTAGGTAGTGGACGTAGGCTTGGCCGAACCACTATAAATTCTAGTGCGCTTTAAGTTATGCATTTTACTTTACGGTTAGTATGTGCATTTAATTCCAATGTACCAATTTATATCACTAAGTCAGTGGAATATTTTTAAATTGACCATCTCATCCAATTCACCCCCCTTTTGGGTGCATCTAAACCCAGGACCCTACCAACCCTCAACAAGGATATATGATTGACGATGATGCCACCCAGGTAATAAAGTTTGCATTCCTTTCTTTTTTCTTTATAACAAATTGCATTTATATGTTATTCTCATGTAATTTTTTATTTGCATTTAACAACAAAACAGACGAGCCCTAAACATCACATTATAGTGGAGGTCCACACCTGGAGCAAATTTAATAGTTTGTAGTGCGATGGTCTGTTCCATTATTGGTGTTCTGTCTGGGGTGAACATCCAGATGGATGAAGCTAGTCCTTCATCTACGATAGATAAAGAAACTGGGCCATCGAATCCAACAGTCGATGAAGGTAGTACGTCAATTCGATATTCACGCAAGCGGAGAGGACAATAGCTTCATAAATGTCTGTTTATTATTTTCTTTTGGAGGGTGCTTGTGTATGTACTTGATGAAGAAACTTGATAATATTTTGAATATTTGGTGTAATACCCTAGGATTTCAAAAATAAAAATAAAAATTATCATTCGGGCAGCTGCCCAAACGTCCGGGCTGGACGCCTGAACATTCGGGCGGGTGCCCAAACGTTCAGGCGCCAAATCTTCTATATAAGGAGCCCTCCCCCTCCTCATTTCTCACACCAAATTTACTCCAAATTGTGATTTTCTTCTCCTTTTCACTCATCCTGAGTTTTTAGTATTTTGAGACTCTCTTTCGATACTCTCTGTGCGGCGCAACGCGGTTCTGTCCGGAGGAAGGCGCCAAATCTGAAAGAAGAAGTTCTTATCTGAAGGTGGTGAACGAAACATAGGTTTTGCGTGTTTTATAACTTTTATTAAAGTTTACATTCATCTATTATTATGTCTACCATTCATTTACACAACATTATTTCATATAACATTCATACTGTCATATTTATACCTGTATATTTGGAGTTCATGTATTACACTATTATAATGTCGGATTTGTGGTCAATCTGGCTCAACCAGACTCGGTCTTGTCCTCAGTAACTTTAAATAGTGAACGGGAGGTAGCGAGCTGCTTTAGGCGATTGGTATTTAAGCAGACCTCGTGTTTCACCTCTCAACTAGAGATTGATTTGGTCGGTCTTATTGAAAGCTATTAGCTTATACAAGTAATACTGAATGTCCCAACCTTGCACTTCGTGATACCGAACCTAATAAGGATCACCAGACGTTGCCAAAGTCAGTCTAAATGTTAAGTAAAGACCGGACCAGTTCATACAGACCAGTTCATGCATTGGCATCATACATATCACCACCTAGGGACGTTTGTGGTTTATGATTCATAGAATAGTTAGGAGCGATGATCGCTATTCATCATATTTCTCTGGAGAGGGACGTACAATGAGAACCTAGCTACTGCTAGGGAGAGACATTTGTATGTGAATCCAGAGCGTCGTTCCTAAGGAGGGACGTACAATGAGAACCCGACTATTCTCGGGGAGGGACATCTATACGTGAACTCAGTGATGTACAGTCATTAAATCATTACGAGACGGTGTCATGCATACATACATATTGATTGATTATGATGCTCTCATGTGTATTTAAGATATTTGATATTGAAGTATGCTTTATTAATTGTTATACTCACGAACTATTTTACCCACTGAGCTCGTTAAGCTCACTCCATTATTATCCAATTTTTCACAGGAAATTAGGGTGGATTGAGTGTAGGTTTATGGGGCTCACATTTTGTACCCTTTGTATTATTCATTGGGGGTGTTAGGGAGAATGTTCCCTTAACTATTTCATGTACAAATTATATTCTGAAATTAATGAAATCAGACTTGTACTGTATTGTATTTCTGCTGCGTACTCTGTTGCCATTGTGATAATTCCAAATGTGTGCCTCGTCCGTGAGTGTACCGCCGGTTTAGGCACGTCTGGGCGGGGTGTCAATTTAATGGTATCAGAGAGTACGGTCCACGGCCCGCCCAAGTCCACCAAATTAGGAGAAGAAAAATTTTATTAGATATATATATCTCTAGAACTATATATATATATATATGAATTGTATATAGTTGAGAATTTTATTAAATATGTATCTAGAAAACTATATAGGTTTTATATAGTTTAGATTTAAATATATATATAGTTATGATTAAATATATATATCTATATATCAATGAGATATATATATATACCATATTGCTAATGGAAAAATTGGGATGAAAAAGTTTTAGATATATATATCTCTAGAACTATATATATATGAATTGTATATAGTTGACATTTATATTAAATATATATCTAGAAAACTATATGGTTTTGTATAGTTTAGATTAAAATATATAAAAACTATATATATTATTACAATTAAGTATATATATCTATATATCTATGTATATATGAGATATATATGTACCATATTACTAATGAAAAATTTAGATGAATTTTTTTTTACTAGATATATATATCTTTAGAACTATATATATATGAGTTATATATAGTTGAGATTTATATTAAATATATATCTAGAAAACTATATAGTTTTTATATAGTTTAGTTTCAAAAATATATATAGTTGATTTACGAAAAACTATATATATAGTTATGACTAAATATATATATCTATACATTCATGTATATATGTATATGGGATATATATATATATATATATATTATATTGCTAATGAAATTTTTTTTTGATGATGGCATAAACATAAAGAGAAAAATAGAAAATATTGTCCACCAGACAAAAAATATATCTTAAAAATGTTAGGAATATATTTTGTGTCATTCACAAATTTATTTTCCTTTCAGCAAAAGAATGGCCACAAGTGAAGGAACGACTTCCGATAGTAGGGAACCAATTCCCACTAGACTTAAGGAATTGTTCAAAAAGGAGGTTATGACTATGAGAAGTATCGACAATAGAGATCTCCGCCACCGGCCCATCCTTCACAAAAAACTTGCAACACTGGGGTGGTTGAACATAACAAACGTTGAGGGCCACGTCTCCTACAACTTGATGAAATCCTTCTACAGAGCCATGAATTGTGTGAGACTCCAAGAAGATGAGATCAACCCTGTTTTGGAGAAAACAGTCAAGGGAACAAAGATTTCTATCAACGTCGAAATTATTGCACGACTTATGGAGATTCCAATTGAAGAAAAAATCATTGATCCACACGAACTCCAGACAGTTGTAGAGATCGCAGAATCCAACGAACAGTGGTTCAATTCCCTCACCAAAGAGCCGTACACACAATCAATGTACATCAACCTCCCAAACGACCTCCTCAAATGGGACTTGGAAAGATCGTATTCGACAACATCTTGCCAGAAAATGAGGACTAGAGGCACTATGTCAAGGGCTCAACTTCTTGTGTTATATTGCATAGAGAAAAAAATTAAGGTCTCCCTACCTCACATCATCATCCAACAAATGTTGAGAGTGATTCAAAACCCTTTGAGAAAGGATCTCCTCGGCTACGGAGTCTTGATCATGAGAATGCTATATGAGGCAAACATTAACACTTTTGATAAGTCTTCGAAGCAGATCACTGAGGCGGTTACAACATCCTCTATCTTCAAGACATATGTCACAAGTGGAGGGGTATCTGACGAGGAAGTATTCGGCGTGACTTTAAATGGCTAATGAATGAGAGATGAATATGGACGTTGTTACCGAAAGAGTCGACGCAAGATTCCTGTTAGAGAATAACCAAATAATGAGCCAAATCATAACCATACGTCAAACCCAGCCTCGAATGATGATCCAATCGAGCAACTGTTCACTGAGGAAGATTTATTTGCCAACCTAAATCAACCTCAAACAAATCAAGATAGACATAGTGCTGAAGCAAATCCACCAACCTGGAACGTGCCAACTCAAGGCAACACTTCGTACCAAAGGTTTCCAACTCCTGAGGTACCATATTGGCTAGTTCCACAAGTTCCTATGAACCAACAACAACAGAATTGGGAGGCGCCAAATTATAGAGGACAGGACATCCCAATGAGCCCATTATTTCAAGACTTTTCCACCCAAGCATATCCAAATGTCCAAGGGATTCCAGTTAGGAGATCCCCGTACAATCAAAACAACTACCCCTCACGTATGAGTCACCCGTACAACCAATACTTTCCACCAATGCCTACGACCTACCCTCCACCTATGGGACAATCGACCCATCAACCATTGATGGGAAAATCGACTAACCCATTCGAACAGTTAAATGTGATCGTATCCAGTATTGCTGAGATAAAAGAGACTCAAAATGATATGTTAACACGTATGCGAAACTTCGATGAACAACGAGCAAATTCTCAACCTTCTTGTAATAGTCGTTCTGTACCTAACGGGAGGTCTAGGAGAAGCGGTAGTAGGCAGGAAAATCAAGATTGATTACTAGCATTGTAAACTTTTCTTTTATCTATGAATGAGAATGTTTTGTTTAAGACTATCTTTGGTGGGCCGACTTACAACCATTCTTTCTTTTGTATCACTAACTTTAGAGTGGTATGGGACACAACAACATTGGAGGATACTAAACAAAATGTGAAAGTAAGAAAACCACGACCTTGTGTGAAAAGAAACATTTGGAGAAAGTTGCATTACTAATATTATCACTAAGTTTACACGGTATGGGACGAGTAAATTTGGACGATACTATTAGTGAACTATTATTTAGCCGATGTTTTATAGAGATCGTGTTCATACAACTTAACTTTGTTAACACCCTTATTACCAAATTCATGTGGTATGGGACACACGAATTTGAATAATAAATGAAAAGACTAAGCAAAAGCACCCTATTTTAAGGTCATGTACATACGTATACGCGAACAAATATGCCTGATAATACATATAAGTCAACGTACAAGTTTGACTCGTACATATGGGGTGCTACACTTGGGATCTTTCCTAAAATGTTTAAGAAGAATGAGTGAGCAACCACAACTCAATGAATATTTCTAACAATGACATCATATATGCATTCATACAAAACATGTTTCATTTAACACAATTAAATCCATGCATTCAAGTAACAAATACAATACATGATCAATATAGATTCTTAATGCAATACTCAGTGTAAACCATGTATTCATCGATGAAAATCATATCATCTCCCTCCTTCCAAGCAACAGAATGAGTCTACACCCCTTGTTTGCGCTCTCACAAGGGTAGCACCAAACCTCTATTACTCAAATAATTCACTCATTCCTCGGGTAAGTTCTTACTCCATAGGATAGAACCAATGATCATGAGTACTTTATCTATTACTCACGCGAGTTTACATTCCTAGAGATTCCCAAAGAATGACCTCATGTTCTAACTTGTTCCAACAAGTATAAACATGCTCTATTTAACAATCATTTTCATGAATTCAAAATAGAGTGTATATTCAGTAACATGCTTATCATTTCACAAATCAGTTTTATACAATACAATGTCATATAAGAAAAATCAAAGTAAGAAATACTCACAATAGACAAGGCCTATCACCGATACACTCTCTCCACACAATTCCACACAAGTAGCTCACTTGTGCATACATAGCTAACTTCACCAATTCTTTACTTCTTATGTAAATTCACTGCAATTTTTATCACTAAATCATTCTCAATCATAATCACAATAATTCAAACTTAATCACTACTTAATCCATTCGCAAACCCTTAGTTGCTTCAACATAGCTGGGTTGGAATTAACCACATGCAACCAACAAATTCCACAATTTAAACTTGCCATAGAATTCATCAAGAATCCACTTATCTATGAAATCACACAGCAAAACCTTCAATTTCAACTCAATCCACGTTCCAACAATCCACCAATCTAAACAAAAAAAAATCCACAAAGTTCACATATGTTGCACAAGTTGGAGAGAGGAACTCAAATATTTAATTTGTCGCTAAAAAGGACCAATCCTTACCTTGGATTTCAATGCCCTAACCTTTTCTCTTCTTCTCCCTTTGTTTCCCTTCTTTTCTCTACTTTCAACTAGCTCAAATGAGGTAGAAAGAATGAGAAATCTCGTTAAAATATGCACAAACTGCCTCACCATCAATTTTAAAAAAATTGTCAAAATGTAGAGGAGCGCGCTTCTTCCCCTAGGAAGCGCTTCTCTGAAAATTTCAGAAACTTTGCTCTCGGTTTCCACCATTGGAGTGTGCTTCCCAAAGTTCAGAACGCAAATTCTTCTAAGTGTTGGGTTCCCATATGCTATGTCCAAGTTCCTCATGTACCTACCACCTTAGAATATGCATAATTATCGTAATCTAAGGTCATGTGCGTACGTATACGCATATAAATATGTCTAACAATACATATATGTCAACGTACCACACTAATTGTTGTTATTAACCCACCCAAAAAAATTGTTTTTTTCCCACAATACCCTTCTATGATTTGTCTAAAATATTCTCACATAAAATTTATTCCCACCTAACCCCAAAGCATTTACTAACTTTACCCACCACCCCATTCATCTTCTTCCCCTAAACCCTAAACCTTAAACCCTTCTTCATTGTTATCTTCCTACCCTTCTACCCCTAAACACTCTTTGAAAACTTTTAAGAGCCATTTTGATAGGGCAAGGATCCATTGTAAACGATTTGGTGTTTTGAAATTTGTTTTCAAGAAAACTAGAAAAAACAAACCACAAAGATAGAGCACCAATGCCTATAAACTTAAATAAAAGAAATTATATTATAATTTTATACTTCAACTTTAAGACATTTTTAGTCATTTTGGTGTTGTCTACGGACTTCACGTCCTAATTTAAATATTAGGGTATCATTCTCCTCTTGTTCCTGTGATTTGGTTAACTTTCAATTTAACCAAATCATAGGAACGAGTGTAGAACAATACCCAGCCACTAAAACAAGGTCAAAAAGTCCATAAACATTTTTAAAATGCCTAGAAATATC
>JAYMFD010003622.1:0-46796 GCA_035771175.1 Paratinospora sagittata | reverse complement strand
AATTTCTTTTTCGAATAGATATGAGCTTAATTTTTATTATGAGAAAAAAACCCAAGAAACAAATGAGCCCAAGAATCGAGTTCTATTATATAGAGAGATTAATTTCACACCTTTTCTTTAACTTTTATGTATATATTCTTTTTTTTTTTTTTTGGTAACCTAGAGTATTTGTCCAGTTAACAAGCATCGACGATTCTTAGAGACAAGCTCCAATGAGAGGAGAGAGTAACACCCTCCTAGTATGTGAATAGGTGCCTTCTTACGTAGTCCACGGTATAAGTGATTTTTTTCTTAGACGAAAGCCGCATCTATATCACCTGGTGATAAAACTCAAATTCATGTTCTTATAGATTATAAGTACAAGCTCTAACAATTTTAACGTCTTGTTTGACAATTTTTTCAAATGTGCAAACATAAGGGTATGAATTGGGTAAACTCTGCATCAATTGCACTTATCATTGTTACACATCAAGAATTTTAAGAAGAGTGGTGCACTTAAATTTTATACTTATAATTAATTACTTATAATAATATTTAATTAACAAATTCAAAAGGATTCGAACGCAATGATACTAAATAATTTGATACGCAGATAAACCTAAAAACTAATTATAATAAGTTAGCATTAAGATGATAGAAGACAATTAAGTTTACAATTATCATGTAATAATTATAAAATTGAGCATACGAATGCCGAGTGATGTTACGTTACAGGTGACAATGGAACACATTGCAGCAGCAACCATACGTACCAGAGACAGCGCGGGAATCTGGTTTAACTTGGAATCGAGCAAAGCTTTATTTACCGTTTTATCTATCTTTTCAAAATGCTTGATGATAAATTTGTCTTTTCTAGCAACCATAGTATTGCGTCATGTGCTACACCGTAGTACCCTATCCTTGACTGCGTACACCTGCTCTGTTTTGTTGCCACGTCGATGCACCGTTAAGTAATTTTAATTTTCACTGGACACCATCAACCTGTCCCCCTGATTCTTGGATTCTCTGCATTGTAAAAACTAATAAGAATCTGATTTCTAATGTATAAAGTCATCATTTAAGAACATTGACTTTTATGGAATTGTATTGGGCCCATTGATCCCATGAGCTACACCTACTAATTAATTCCAGGGAAAAAAATAAAGTCAGTTGTAGATTTGGGCTTTCGTTTCATTTAAGATTTAGATATAATGAATTTAAAATTTTAAAAATATGAAAAATATAAAAAATATGTATAATAAAATATTATTTTTTAAGTTTTTACTTTTTAAATAGTATTCTATTTTTTGAATTACGAATTAAATACAATCTTAATATTTAGTAATTTCTTCTAGCCATCCGATTCTACCATACCTCCTTTTTTTTTTTTTTTACCCTTGCCCATTCTAATTAACAAAAAGTGTGAAAGAAAATTAAAACTTAAATGTTTTTTTTTTTCTTTTTTTGTTGTTTAGAATCATAAGTTTTCTGACATTGTTCATCATGGTGTAGATTCTCAGGAAAATGACATCCCAGCCTATTCACGTAATAACATATATAAGATATGATCATATTTTGTATTTAAGTGGGACCACTTGATCATGTGATTCATCTATATTTATATATTGAACATATTCTCGTTCTTATATATGAGACTTGATATGGTTCATCACATGTCGCCTACCATATCTCATCATATAGCCATAGGATGTATACATGCCATCCATTTCATAAAAGGTTTTTTTTTTAATTAAAAAAACAAGAAAGAAAAACACAATAAAGAATTTGGCATCATCTAATCATTCTCCACATGATAAGGTCCTTACCACATCAAAAGTAAAGAAAATGGGGAAGAAGAAGAAGAAGCATTGTATGTTTTCATTTAATAATTTTGGGAAAATGAGGAACATTTAGACTGTAATATATAGTCACAAAAATTGAAGGGTATTGTCTAATTAAATCCTGTCTTACAAATACACCAATCTATTGAAGAAAATTAAGTGAATGAATTTCCAGGGGAGTATTGGCACCAACAACTTATACTTTTACTGTAATTCCCTGATCACCATGACTCATGAGCAGCAAAAGACCTGCACAAGAAGCAATGCTGCAAAAAAAAAAAAAAAATCAAATGAAATTCAAATTCAAATTTCACCTTTAATTTACATCATTCATATTCCATTTGAAAAGATAAAACTACAATAAGCGATGGAGAGACTCTAATTAATATCACACATTAATTGAAACAAACCTTATATCTTCTTCTTCTTCTTCTTTTTTCTCCTCGAGACTTCGATTCGAGTTTTGCAAACATCTCATTATCAGTACAAATATCACCAGGAGAGCTCAAGAACACGTTGCGTTGCACTGGCGGCGACCATAACCCGCTACGCTCGTAATCGAAATCGAATTCAGATAAGTCTGAGAATTTGCAGAGAAGCCGATCCGATACCCGTTTTGAAACGAACTGGACTTTGGGAGATAACGTTGCAGTCGAAGAAGAAAAAGAAGGAGATGACGAGTCGCTAGAGAGCATCATCATGTTAAGGAAGGAAGATACTTATGGGATGATTAAAGAGAAGGTGATAGGAAGAGAAGGAGGGAGAAGAGAGAAAGCGATAAGAAAAAGTGCTAGAAAGGAACGGTTGAGTGAAATGAAATGATAGGGAAAGACGTGGGTAGTATGATTAAAGGGATTTATTATTGGACGTTTTAGGTTCCTGAATCCAACAAGTCAAGGAGCTTCTTTTCCATGTTTTTGGTCTTTTGGATGGGTGAAGAATGTTGATCTGGTGGAGCTTAGGTGCAGCAGAGTAGCCTACGTGTGGACCTTAAATCGTACATCACAGATTATTAATTGTTACTGATATATTATAAATTGTTTTGGATATATGTCTTTTTATAGAGGAATGCTAAAACTATACTCACACGTTCGCCAAAATATACCTTATCACTACATCAGCAAAGATAAAAAAACCTACCACTCATCGTATACAACATTAACATATGTATAATTTTAGCTATAATTTGTGGGTGTTAAAAATATTTATTAAAAGAGTAGCTTAATTAATTTATTTTTTTGAAATTTGTTTAATTTATGAAAATGCATGAAAAATCAAGGGACTACTTGTACTGATCAAGTGCTACCAAAGAGCAGCTATATCTTTAAATAAAAAGAAAACAATTACTTATTATTTATGAATAATTTATATTACAAAAGCCAACTAACAATATATCGTGTGTGTGCATGCACACACCATGATATTTCATCGTTTATTTTTATTTTTTTGAAAGCATGATAATTTTATCTTATATCTTAAATTGAAAGGAATTAGTTGGGCACATGACTCTTAAATTTATCAAAAATAAATTAAAATAAAAAATAAAGGAAATGTAGGCCTCACAAGGAGTATCAATGGATTGGTTCGCGAAATCGAACCAAACCGATATATTTGGTTTGGTTTGATTTGATTTTTAGTAAGTTCGGTTTGATTTAGGTTTGAAAAAAGTATAAACCGATAAGTTTGGTTCGAATTATGGTTTGAGACTTTGAAAACTGATCTAAACCGAACCGAATCGATTCTAAAATTAAAACTATTAATATTTACTTTTAATGTCTATGATTCTTTTATGATATAAACATTTTCATTAAAAAATTATATAATCATCTTTATATAGTAAATATAGTTTTTAAGTTTTTTAAATATGCATTAAAAAAGTTAAAATTACCTTATATACATACATATATAATTGATTATTTTAATTTATTTAATGTATATACATGTAAAATTTCAAACCGATCAACTCAAACCGAACCAAACCTATTATGTTTGGTTTAGGTCGGTTTGGTTTTGTAATTCGGAATAAACCGATTAAGCTAAATCAAACCGAAATCGATTATATTTGACTTGGTTTAGGTTTGAGCATTAAATCAATCCAAATCGAATCGTCGACTCTCCTACTCACAAGCATGCATATATACGTACTTAACCCAAAAGGAGTTAAATCATTTTTTTCTAAATAAAAATAGAGTAATTCTAAATATATATACCCTCAAAACACTATCTGTACCCACTTATTATGTATCATTGTTGAAAATTTATAAGGCATGTGGGTATAAAAAGTATTTTTGGTGGGTATATTTAGAATTACCCTAAAACTATCATGTCAGGTTAAATTACTATAACAAAATTCTTTACTTTGTATTTGCAATATAAATAGGATAAATAAATTAAGCAGGTAGCATTAAATTCTTTCATTTGTAATTTTATGCATATGATAGACAAATTAGGTAGGTTTAATTAGTACTAACACATTAAATGCAAAATCTATAACTCATTAATAAATATAAGGAATTTCTTTACTAACTTCAAAATTATTATTAAATGTTGAATTGGGAAGCCTAAATAGAATAGTGACAAGATTTGTATTTTGAAAGGAAAATAAAAAAGAAAGAGAAAAATGTGTTGAGATGGGAAAAAAAAGGTGTAGTTTCTTCACGTGATGCTGTTATACATCCGCTGGATTACATTCAAGTGCATCCAAACAAACCTTTGTGGTGTCTGTGAAGAGAGACAAAATGGCATCCCACGCACTACAGCTATATGTATATGCCGCCAACCTCAAAATGTTGTAATGGCCAAAATATTATAAGCTTTATGTTTTCAAAAAATTAGAAAATGGCAAACGATTTCATACCTTACACCTCACATGCGCCCGAGTAAAACACTCATCTACCGCATATATCAACGGCCAGAACTGTGCATCCACAGGCCTTTAATCATGAATTCTCTACCGTACGAAATCATCAATCATATTTATAAAGCAAAGCATCGACCCAGCTCATTAAATTGGTGGTGGAGATTGTCATTCGTATGGAAGTATTTGTGGGAAGCCATGTACCGAATCATTAATATTCCATAACTACGTACGTCTTGGGAAAGGTCGAGTACCATGTATGTTTCCTTCTAAAGATCCTCCTATTGATTAAGTAGCGTTACAGGAAGAGATAGGGACAGCCTTTCCCAATAAAGATTTGAAGCCAATTAGTTCTGAGATGGCTGTACAAGAGGCAAGTCACGGCCTAATTTAATTTAATTTTATTAATTTCTTTCTTTTGTTCAATAGTGAGATGGATTAATGGTCACTTTGCTTTTGGTAAAAAAAATTTCATGAGTTTTTTTTTGACTTGTCATATTATATATATATATATATATATAACAGAAATAAAGCATGTGGGAAGTGAACCAATATAATGATTTTGGTATTAGATGTATATTGGTGAAGAAGTGGATAGAACAAATTTGCTTATTTGATTGGATTTTGGCTGAAGGCATGCATTGTTGAAATATGAATTCTCCTTTATCTGGCGACTAATGTAAAATGAAAAAAAAAATGTCATTTTGATTAAATCAAAATGAAATTTACAATAAAAAAATTGAAAAAAAAAACTTATAGTGAAATTAAACAATTGGGAGAATAAAACTTATAGTAAAATTAGTTAAGTAATCAACCTCCTTTCGTAAAGTGACGTCACACTGACATGGAGTATCGCACGTATCACCCCTGACACGTCTGACACCCTGTCAACCTTAACTTGTCACAATAACTGAATAATCTCATTTATAATCCAATCACCATATAACACATTTCTCTCATTTCTATAATTTCTGAAACATCACATATCAAAACATTTTGGTTATTGTAAGTTTTCAAACCATGCATTCACCCACTACATTTGTACATATTATAAGTAGTGTTACATATATATAAAAAGTAAGAAAATATATCCAAATCTCTCCCTCTCTCATACATACATCAACATTAGCAAGCAGAGATGACTCATCTGTAGCTTTGCCCTTCCCCTTAAAATCACCACCTGTAATGAAAGAAAATTTGGATAAGCAACAACAAGCTCAGTGAATAACCTACCAATGACATTATATGTGCATCCATATTATAACATGACATTTAATACTATATCAACCAACATGCAGACAAACATTAAATACCAATACATGATCAAAATATATTACGTCAATCCATACATTTTAAACAATTCACATTTCAATGAAAATATATCCTCACATATCTCATTCAAGTAAATGAGCGAATCTACTCCTTATTATGCATCGATAAAGAGAGCATCAGTCTTCATTTATCTATACCACTTAGATCATTTCAGGGTATTATCCATGACTAGGATAGCACTAATGCCCATGAGTACTTTTACGGTCACTCAAGCGAGTCTAACTCCTAGAGGTTTACCCCAATGAAAATTGATCTCATACTCTACTTGCTCTAACAAGTCCAAGTATGTTCAAGGTTACAAATACATTTTAATGTATTCAAATCACAATGCAAATATCATATCATGCTTACAATTCATAAACAAAGTTATACATACAATGTCACACATAAAACCAAAGGTTGAGATATTCACAATGGGTGCAAAACAATCATTAACCAAATTACCTTCTCTACAACTATTACACAAGCAGCTCAATAGCATCTACTGTCCACAATCCAATTCACTAATTTCCTCATATTCAATCAAAATCATACAATAATTCACATTTAATCACATTCAAATCATCATCCAACCAGCTCCCAAACCCTCAGCTGCTTCAACACAGCTGGGTTGGAAATAACCACGAGCAACCATCAAATTTTCAGCAATTAAACATGCCATAAATTTAGAATTCATCAAGAATCCACTTACCTATGAAATTAAACCTCAAATCCCACGAAATTGACACAACCCAAATCCATCCAAACCATCAATTGAACCATAAGAATCCTTTGAATTTCACATATATGATACAACTTGAAGAGAGAAACACAAATATGAAATTTTATCTAAAATTGATCAATTCATACCTTGGATTCAATAACCCTAGCCTTTATTCTTCTTCTCCCTCCGTTTCCCTTCTTTTCTCTGCTCTTAGCTAGCTCAAATGAGCTGAAGAGATCGAGAAACCACTTTAAAAATTGCACAAACTGCCTCACCGTCCATTTTAAAAAATATGTTAGAATGTAGAAGAGTGCGCAAAAATAGATTTTACTTCTACTCCCGCAAGGAGTGCGCTTTTTTGTAATTTTGCAGAAGTCAAGCTGTTGAGTTTTCACCACTGCAGCGCTCTCCTCCAAGAGGAGCGCGCTTTTCTAAGTCCAGATTGAAAATTTCTCAAAGTGTCAGTTTTCAAATACTATATCTAGGGTCTCTGGGCTCTTACAGCCTTAGTATTCACATAAATACCCTAATCTAAGGCCATATATGTACGTATATGAGTATAAATATGTCTGATAATACGTACAAGTCAACGCATAGGTTTGAGTTACAAGTACGTGGTGTTACAACAACCCCAATGTCTAGTTGAGTGGGGGTTGCTCAAGGCTGGAGGTTGTTGACATAAGTAGTTTTTCCACTTACATTCTTTCTAGTGTTTAGATGCACGCTAACAAATAATATAACAGAAGATGCTAATTGATCACAATATCATTTTGCCTCATAATTTCATGATATTAAGAAATGCAAACATTTGCCAATATAATATGTGATTGCTTTTTGCCAAACAATAAAATCAAACAATGCTAGGATATTTTTCAATATGTAATATCCTTTTTTTTCACATATCTACAAAACTAAGCAAAAATATTTTGAATAATATATGACATTAATTGTCAATATGAAATCTTTTTTCATTTTCCAATACAATAATTACTCTTTGGAGCCATCAATAATTTCTCAATTTTGACCTCTTTCTCTTTATTGAGGCTTAATAGATATCAATCATTTAGTGATATAACATGTATCCAACCAATGCCTTTTTATTCTATGCATATTGCAAACACTTTATATTTCATAATTTCTTAGTTTTGCAATAATATTATTATTCAACTATGGTAGAATAGTGGATATATTTCAAATATAGAGTTATAATCATATTCCAATAATTGTAACTATCATGATTATCATAATAATATCAATTATGGAATTTGCCATATTTATTTTATTTCATGATCATGACCTTTATTTTCTCATCCATGCATAATTATGGCTTTTGACACATTTAATTATTATTTTTATCCATCATGGCCTTTGTCACATTTAATTTCTCATCCTTGATTATGACTTTGTCGTCTGCCATATTCATTTTGTATCCATGATCATGACTATATTTATTTTTCATTCATGATCAATAATTCATATAACATTCATTTTAGGGAATGTTATAAAATCAGTTGAATGTGCATGTGATTTTTCAACACATTTTTTTATAAAAAATATTTCAACATCTTCTTTATTGCTTATTTAAGAGCATATTCTTCTTCAATAATTTTTTTTTTCGCATAACTTTGATCTTGCAACTTCAGTGCATTTGATCATAAAAAACTTTGGATCAAAGGTCACAATATTCACATTTCTTTGATATTGCAATTTTATGTGCAATTAACCATAATAAACTTGTCATTAGGCTGAACAAAGATATAGTACTTTTAACTCAACTAATCGGTATCTCCCTCTCCACTGTGGGAGCCCGTAACTCCTCTGTGAGTACATCTCCCTCTGTGAGTACATCTCCAATGACGTCCTTCTAGATCTTGAAAGATGAAAATCTCTTAATGTAACACCCCGTAGATTTAATTAAATACATACGTTGACTTATGCGTATATCAAGATGTATAATACGTGTATTTTATATGTAGGAGCTAAATATACGTGTATATAAAAAGAGATGTTATATTTAAGGAGTATGAGCAAATAAATGGATAATATAAGTTTAATAAGGTGAATGGGGTTGGTTAATTAAATATGTGGATTGTAGTATGATTTAATGAATTAATGAATAACATGATTTAATGAATGAAAGTTAAATATTAATATCTCTCTCTCTCCAACTCACTTATTTCTCATTTTAATCTCTCTCTCTCCAACTGTAACACCCCGTAGTTTTAATTAAATATATACGCTGAATTACGCGTATATCGAGATGTATAATACACGTATTTTATATGAACACAACTAGAGTTTCATTGGGTTTTAAATGGTTCAAAAGATTTTCAATCTAAACTCTAACTTCCAACAAACTTCCAACGACTATAAAAATTCTAAATGAACACATAAATTCAATCTAACCATATATTTATGGTTCCTACAGCCTAGGAAGTGTTTTCCAACCTTCATAGCGAGTCCATCGATGCTAATTTCATGATTTTTGGAGACCGTTTGACAATTTTAGTAAAAATTTACATGTTTTCAATGAATAGTGACGACATGAACAGTGACGTAAATAGTACTATGATCATATCCAGTGAATAAAGTGGAATTAGAATCCAATGAAACTCCGGTTTGAGATAATAGAATCGTAGAGAATTGAATTTCGGACGTTTCGATGTTAAGATCATGATTTTTGGATGTGATTTGATATTTTTAGTAACTAAATATATGGTTTTGGTGAGTAAAAATTCACTGTCGTGACCTTCGTGAACGTGTAAAACCTCAATACAATACCTGTTGAAGGTAGTAGAATGATAGAATGAATAATTTTACACGTGTCGATGTGGACAAAATAATTTTAGGAATGTTCTAGATTTTTAATAAAATTGATATATGTTCCAGTAGAAAAATAAACTGAGAATTAGTGAAAATATGAAATGAAAAATCTATTTTCACTGTTCTTTCTTGTAGAAATATCTAGATTGACCACAAAAACGAGATAGTAGTTTCTTCAACTACTTATGAGTCCTAAATGGAGTTGGAATCTAAATTCACAGATATAATATTTTTCAGGTGGATCTTTATTATTAGTGATTTGAAGTGAGTTGAGAAATTGAATATGTACATAGATATGAATAAATGAAATTGAATTATGGAGTGGTTGTGACAGGTTTAGTTAGTTTGATTTATGGATTTAAATTGGAGCTGGACTCGAAAGCGACGGTGATGGTATTTAAGTTGAAAAGTCATGTACTGTGAGTATATTTTCTTAATTTTGGTTCTTGTATGACATTTTAAATATATGAAATGTTTGAATGTAAATATGCTATGCATATATTGTTGCATTGTGTTTTAATTTGCATTCATAAATGATTTCTTCTGAGCATTGGAGCATGTGAGACTTGCAAAGGCAAGTTGGTGTCATTTCGTTAGGAATTAGACCTGGATGAGTGTTATGCGTAACCTCATTGTCAGTAGGCCTGTCCTAACAAGGATTGGAGATCCTTGAAATGACTGTGAATTGGATAATGAGAGGTTGTGGCTACCTTGTTACGGCCATACAAGGGTTAGACCCGCTCTCTTGCCTTGAATGAGGGAGATTGTGAATTTCGTAGAAAAATGAGGCATTGTTTTCTTGAAAACTCATGAAATTTATGTTTGTTGAATGATGCATGTGTTTAATAAGTGTTTGAAATGATTTTAAATGTCATATTTATCTAAATGTATATAATTGTCATATTAAGAAATATATTCACTGAGCTGTTGTTTGCTCACTCCATTTCTTTCAATATTTCAGGTACAGAGTTAAACGAAAAGGCACGAGAATAGATACGTGAGTAGATTCTTATTGTGTTAATGTACGTGTATGCGAAGGAAATGAATTATATTTTCTTTATTTTCAAATGAATATATATCACATCCTACATATATATATTATCACATAGATGGGTTGAAGGAAACATGAATTATGATTTGATATCTTGTGATGATGAAATGAGGTGATCATGTATATTTATCAGGTGAGAATTTGATGTGTGAATGAATGGAATGGAATGATTATATATATATCTATATTGGATTTGATTTGTGATATATTAGGAAAAAAAATGTGAATTGTCCATTTTATAGGGAGGTGCTGTCAAAATTTTTGAAAATTTTAGAAATTATTGTGAATGTCTGTTGAGGCTGACAGTGTATTATATACTCTATATGGGTATGTACAGTGTATAGTACATTGTGCCCGTCATGACGTCAGCCTACGTCAGGGGCGTCGTGACAATATACATAAGGCCTTTTTGTCACACCACAGTACACAGCACACCGCAGTGTCTAGTACCCCCGGGATGTGATGGGTACCTCATACCGAGCGTACCCCAGCCGTTATACACCACATAATATTGTCACATCCCAATACACATCACACCGCAACGTCGTGACAAATGATCTCGGGGGTACTAGACGCTGCGGTGTGCTGTGTACTGGGATGTGACAATATTATGTGGTGTATAACGGCTGGGGTATGCTCGGTATGAGGTACCCATCACATCCCGGGGGTACTAGACACTGCGGTGTGCTGTGTACTGGGGTGTGACAAAACTCTCTTCAACGTAAAACAAAAAAAAAAAAAAAGAAGAAAGAGAGAACGAAGAGAAGGAGATGAGAAAAAGGGGTGAAAGCACGAGATCTTTGCCAAATCGGGACCCACAGTTACTATTTTCACTTCATTTCTTCTTGAAATTGATATCTAAGTTAGATGTAACGATTTCCTCGAAGTAATTTTTATTGTGGATTAATTATATATATATAATTTGATTTGTGGTATATCAGGAAAAAGTGTGAATTGTTCAGCATATGGAGATATGCTGCAGGAATTTCTGAAAATTTTGGGAATTATTGTGAATGTATGTTGAGGCTGACAGTGTATTATATTATGTATATGGGTATGTACGGTGTATAGTACACTGTGCCGGTCATGACGTCAGCCTACGTTAGGGGCGTCGTGACACTCAAGCTCTCCGACAATAAAGAAAATCTCATAAAGATTGAAGATGGACTAGTGAATGAAGGAGACAAACTCCTAGCACACTCGCTAGTAGGGAAACTGTTATCCATGAAACCAGTAGTTCGAGAGTCATTTTCAAATTATAGACAAGATGTGGAAACCTTCCGAAAACGTAGAGATCAATTTTATGGGAAAAAACTCATTCTTATTTAAATTGGAAAAGAAGAATGATGCAAACAAGGTGTTAAGGAATTCTCCACGGAGTTTTGAGAGGAGATTACTATTCCTAACACCTAGCCAAGGGGGGATTAATCTGAATACTCTCGATTTTGCAAAGATGCCTATATGGATACAGTTACATAATCTACCTCTGAACTGTATGACTAGGAACATTGGCCTCAAGCTAGGCAAACAGATTGGTGAAGTTCATGATATAGAGATGTGGATAGTGGTAACTGCTGGGGAAGATGCCTAAGAGTTTGTGTTTCCGTCAATCCAAGGATACACCTCACGAAGGGTCTCAAAATTGTAGTATCTGATCAAACATCAAGCTTATGGTTCGACATAAAATACGAAAAGCTTAACGATTTATGTTATTTATGCGGCAAGGTTGATCACATCCTAGAAGAATGTCGGGAGTTCACCGACAACCTGGCAACATTGGATTTATCGACACTGTAGTTTGGTGCTTGAATAAGAGCCCCTTCATCAAGACCAACTTCCAATAGGGAGGGCTGCCTACCACCAAGAGTTCCGGCGCTGCTAAAGACACTCCGACGAACAAACTGGTGCTGGTAATGAACTCTTTGCAAGCCAAAAAGAAACTTTCCATGCACGTTGATAGAGATCCCGTGAATGAAGGAGTAACGACTAACCCAAATATTCAGTCTGCAATTAGTGGAGACAATATTGCCCAACCTTTCCATGTTGATAATATGGAAATCGATTCTAATAAAGATGGTGATATTACAAGCACTGATTCCATAGAGAAGATTACGGGCGCTGAATCCTCTGAGACTACAGTGGATAGTTTCCAAATTGAAGATGTTGGACAATAATTGTCGCGACCCCTCTCTGGGTGACGTCATGACCGGCACAGTACCCTAGATAATGCCACAACACGACAAAACCTGAGTCACTGATAAGCCTTTATGCAAAAAGTACCTAATAAACTCAATACACAACATGTATATGATCAAGATAATTGAACCAAAATAAATATTACATAATCTTCCAAATATATGATGACATCTATCCAAATAATTTTTATAAGGTTCAAAATCCTCAATAACAATATGGAACTCAAAATAATAGTCCATCATTCATCTGTCTATCTTATACAGTCCAAACAAACCATAACTATCTATGTTTTATATGCATAAGTACTTGTGATAGTTATATACAGTTTCAAATAACAAAACAATTGAAACTAGACCCAAGTATCCCCAAAAATATACAAACAACACCTACATTCAAAAAGAAGAAAAGGAAGATTGTTCAAACTTTAAGCCTTGCCTTTTCCTTTTTGATCTGAACCTGAGAAAAGTAGGGAAAAAATGGGGTGAGCTCAACTAGCTCAATGAATATCTTTCACAATAATCTCCACATATGTATTTATATAAAACATGTATGATATTTAATATCTCATTCATAAACAAATGCATCAAGGAAATCATAATATATATGCTTCCAAACTAAACATATAAGGTATGCATCATTTCCATAAGAATAAAATATGCAGACACTTTACCAAGAGGGCATGGCAGAATACACGTGTCTTTACTTCCCCCATTGACCAATAGGTTCAGACCAGCACATTGTCCTTCACTAATCCTTTTAATCCTCCTACCCTTCCATTTTTCAGTGCTTCGAAAAGTCCTTTCCACGGAGTACCAATCCAAGTACTCTGGCGGCACATTTCCTCGAAGAACAAGTAAATAGAAAGACAAACAATGCCAAGGTACTTAATCCAAAATACCCAAGGCAATACCAATGCATAAATTCCATGCTCATGTTCTTAAAACACAATGCACATATATATATAATAAGATGCATATCATTCAATACTGCAATTTCATACAAGTTCAATGCTATAAATGGAGAAATAAGGTGAAAAATACTCACAAACAGTTCAATAGCCAATTAAACAAGTCAATTATATCTCAATTGGTCAATCAACTCACATAAACCTGAAATGAATCATACACATACACCAAATGATCAATTTCAAGTCAATTATGTCTAAATACATAATTACTAACTCAAATCACATCTAATCCACACCAATTTGGATTAGAAACACCTAACACACAACAATTGACCAATTTCAATCCAATAGCCTCAAAAGCCCCAAATTGGATAAATCTCTACATGATCAATTTGAACTAAGCACTATGCTACACCATGAAATTCATCAAATTGGCTCCATATTTTAATAAAGTATGCCATAAACATCAACATAGTTCACATGCACATCATTTGTACACCTAAATCATAATAAATTCCATTAAAGTCTATATACATGCTAAGTTTCGTTTATACAAACTAAACTCATCAATAAAATGGAAACTCACCATTAAAGCATGTATAAACACTCCAATTAATGGAATCTAAGCTCAAAATTGGTAGGTTAGGGTTTGACATTCCAAAACCCTAACTTAACCCCAAATTATAACACATGCAAGTGATCAAAACATCAAACCAAAGCTGGAAATCAACCCAATAAGCAAAACTATGGGAGAAATGGAGTAGAAATCTTACTTTGGGAGCAAAATCCACCAACCCTTGCTCCCAAATCACAAAAACCCCCAATCTCCTTCACTCTCGTTTCTCCTCGTCCTCTAATTGAAAATGGTGCAAATGAGGAAGAAAAACGAGAATTTTGCTTATATACAAATGTTGGGACCACTTGCAATTTTTTTAAAAAAAAACTGCATAGTCGCGAGGAGCATGCTTCTCTCCCGAAGGAGCGCACTTCTCTGCCCAAAACTAAGAAAAATAAGTCTCGACCAATTTCAGAGGAGTGCGCTTCTCCCTTAAGGAGCTCGCTTCTCCCATTCCCCGAAAACCCAATTTTTAAATTCACGCAAGGAGCACGATTCTCCATTCAAAGAGCACACTTCTCCAAAGACTGAAAACTTTCACTCTCGATTTAAAGCAAGGAGAGCGCTTTTCCCTTTAAAGAGCGCGCTTGTGCTACCCAGAAATTGAAAATTTACATGTCTAAGTGTATTTCTACTTGCACATTCATACTAACAACATAGTAAATATGAAAATACACATAAATACTCTATATACACACAAAATACGAGTATTATACACATTAAATACATACACAAGACCTAGAGTTGGGTATTTTACGTCATCATGACATCATATGTGAAAGTGGGTCATCACACTAATCCCATGTTGAAGAGATTGGATTCTTCAACAATCTTGGGCGTTGATAACACGTCATGTGGTGGTTCTCTTGCTGCAACACATGGCGGTGTTGATGTAAAAAGGCATGGCGGTTCTCTTACAGCAGCCCACGGTCGCACGTCTTCAACCTTGCTTACCATGTCACGTGATGATTCCCATGTAGCAACAAAAGTCGTAGCGTCTTCAGCTTCAATTTCCAGTGAACGTGGGGGCTCCACCGAAGTGAAGAAAGTCGTAGTTTTTTACAAAGTGGAGAATAATGGGAAGGTCGTGGTCATTGTTCACGATTAGAGTGTTAATGCACAGACGAAGAAAGCCCATGAAAACATCTAGCTTGCCAGTCATCACCCACTAATAGTGCAGGGCCAGATTTGTATGGCAAACGGAAAGGTGATGAAGACTCTCAAATTCAAGAAGTGGTCCCAAGCAAGAAAAGTAGAATGGAGCAGTCTGCAACTGAATGTATCCATGTATTGGCGGAATTAGGCGAGACCCAACCCTGCCGGGAACAATGAATCTATTATGTTGGAATGTATAAGGTATCGGGAACCAACAGGCATTTCGAGCTTTACACAAGTTCGTGCAGTTGATGAAACCCGACTTTTTATTTCTTGTCGAAACTAAAGCCTCAAATTATCAAGCTGAGCATGCTAGAATAAAACTTAAATTTGATTGTTGCCTCTTTGTGCCTCATACTGGACTTGGAGGGGGGTTGATGTTGTTGTGGAATAATTCTCAAACAGTTTCAATTCATTCGTACTCATAAGACCACATTGATGCAGTTATTAGGAATGAGTTGCAAAAGGAATGGAGATTTACTAGTTTTTATGGGGACCCAGAAACACGTAACCGTCATCACCTTTGGGAACTTCTGCAGTGCCTCAGTCACTTATATGATATGCCCTGGATTTATAGTGCGAATTTCAACAAAATCATGTTTAGCCAAGATAAATTTGGGGGGATTCCCAGGCCTTCATCTTGCATAAAACTCTTTTGAAATGCAGTAGTGGGGAGTGGCCTTAGTGATGTGGGTAGCTCTGGTCCGACTTTTACATGGAATAACAAATGTGAGAGGGAAACACTATATAATAGCAAGGTTGGACAGATGGCTTTGTAACAGTAGTTAGCAGATCATGTTCCTGTTCACACGAGCAATGAACTTAGAGTATTGGTTCTCAGATCATCGTCTTATCTTCTTATCTACGGTGGATGTAAGATTTCAAAGACTCCCAAAACCTATAAGGTTCAAAGAGGTATGACTCCAAGATCCGAACTTCAATGAGGCCTTAAATTCTGCATGGGGAGGTCCAAGCTATAATAGTTTAACAGTGGTGGCAAAGACTTTTGAATGTTTTAATAGGCTAAATGCATGGAACAAATTGTCAAGATCCCCTCCGTAGGGTGATGTCATGACCGGCACAAAATACCGTATATGCCATCCCTAGACGGATACAATACTCTGTCAACCTCCGTCCTTTAAGAAAATAAACAAATCACTCGAAATTTTTCAACAGAACCATTAACATATATAAACCATCATCATTTTTCTCATTTCATTCCCTCAAGACTTATATACATCTCAGTCTCCCAAAATATATATACATCATCAAGAACCATTTATTTATACATTAGATTAACTATTAAACATTTGTTTGGTGTTATATATACATTTACCAAAAATAAAAGTTTGTACCCATCTCCCTGAAACACACAACATCATACTCGCATAGCGAAGAAGCAAGCTCAATCAATTCTCTGGAGCCTTACCCTTGCCCTTGTGATCTACACCTGTAATAAAAGAGGAAATTGGGTGAGCTACAGCAAGCTCAGTGAGTAATCTAGCATTGGATTTATATATGCATATACATAAATCATGGCATTGAAAACATCATTATAAACTCATGTGAAATTCAATGTAAATATCAATACATGAATCAAATACATTTTTTTCGCCACTCTATACATATCATAAAATGCATAAAGATAAAATCCTCACGCTCAAGAATGTAAATGAGTCCGTAATCTATGATGCATACTAATAGGGAGAACCCATCTTACAAACCATTCTCTCGATCATTTCAAGGTCTAGTAAAAAAACTTCCCTCTTGGAACTGATCATATATTTGCCTTACAACGGGTAAGGCTAAGTATGTTCCGAGGTCTAGTCCACAACTTCCCTCCTGAAAATGATCACATACTTTCCTTACTTCGGTAAGTCTAAGTATGTTCGATTTTCAAATCAAAAGGTTTCATGCATTAACCAAACAATGCAAAACATGGAAACATAGAGCAATCAAACATGCTCAATTTCATCAAAACAGAGTTTATCTAATGCAATGCCATACATAATAACCAAGTTAGAAATACTCACCTTTACAGGATTTTCACTAGGTCCACAGCACACCCAACACTTAGTCAATTTTCACCAACTAAAACAGCACAAACACTTCACTTGTTTGCTGTCCATTTTCTCATATCATTATCAACCCACTGCATATTACACATTGCACACACTGGAAATGAATTCCAGCAACCTGAATTTCATTCAATTGATCAAAATTCAACCCAACTTTATCATTAAAACAACATAAGTTGCATGCTAGTAATAGAAGCAACCCTAGACAAAAGTTTCCAAGTCTAGGTCAATTGTACTACACCTAATAGTCTTAGCGTGTAATTTAACCAATTAAACTCATATCTCAGTTCTAAAAACCCATTTAAATCACATATATGACGTGCATAAAATTCTGGAAGGTCTAAGCCAAGATTGTACATTTGAGCCATTTACAAAGAATTCATTAAGATCTTGTAGAAAAGTGGATATCAACATGATCTGTTCAGATGCATCATACTACTAGTAGGGAACAGTAATAATAAAATAAACCGTTGAGATTGAATATCATCAAGATATGAATCTACTGTGTAATTTTCAGCCAAATCAAATGGTGAATCGAGGAGATATGTCCCCTTGATGAAGACAACTTTAAACAGTTCTTTTCTCCTTCTCTGTTACAATCACTTGACTTCAGTGGTTCATAGCTCCGAACAATTAAAACTCTCTACCGTTCAGAATGTGAAATAAGAAGTTAAAAACTACCTGACTAAGTTTTAGTACGATCTAACGGTGGATTTGAGAGATCTAGTACTTTGATCTGAACTGCACAAGACAACCCATTTTTCTGACCAGTTATATCTAGGAGGTTAGAATTCTTAAGATCCAACTCTGATCAAGATCTCTACCGTTAAAGATGAAACTATATTAAAGATGGACAATCTGTAAAATATTCGGCTCGATCCAACATGGATCAAGGAGATCTAACACTTGATGTAAATTGCTGCAAATAGGTTTTTCTTCACGCTTTCTCTCCTCTTCTTGAATGTTTCAGCAACTCTATCTAATTCTCAATGTTTTCACTTCAGTTACTCAATCTAGCAAGTTATTTGATATTGTCAGCAAGTCAAGACCACTTCCACATGTTCATTTCCCTCACAAGTGGCTACAATGGTCAAGACATATGTCTCATTTCACTTGCAAAGTGGATGCATATGGGCAATACACATGTAACATATTACTTGCAAGGTGTTTGCAAAGGCTTAATTCAACAAATGATAAAATGAGCTTAAACAGCCCCTAAGTGGTTGATATAGGCAATACACGTGTTAATTCACTTGCTAGGTGGATGCTAAACAAATGAGACATTTGTTGCATGCATGCACCCACCAAGTGCACACCATCCCACTTTTATCATATTTCTTTATTGTTTTTTTTCATCCTTGGGCCCACATACACATCAATACACTTATTATACACCTAAAGGTCATGTACATACTTATATGCATACAAATACGTTTGACAATACATATTAGTCAACGTAATTGTTTGACTCGTACACACGGGGTGTTACACAAATAGGAACAAGGAATAAATCTTCAGGACTCGCAACCTTCTCATAGGTCTTCAAAATACAGTTACTTCTGACCCCTCTATTATGGATCTAATCCAATCCACAAAAAAGAAAAAAAAAAACTTGACAAGCTTATGGAGACCGAGGAGATATACTAGAGACAATGCTTTAAGGCGTTATGGTTACAGGCAGGGGACATAAACACTAGGTTTTTCCATGGCAAAGCATCCCAAAGGAAGAAGAAATACTACATCAGGGGAATCCATAACCAGCTTGGTGAATGGGTCCAGGAAAAGGAACATATTGGATCTACCTTTATCTCTTATTTTTATAATCTTTTTGATACTTGTAATCCTTCAACAAATGTTGTTATTAACCGTGTGATTGCAACAGTGACTAGAAAGATCTAGCCAGATATGGAAGCAATCTTGGCCAAAGATTTCACAGCAGAAGAAATAAAAAAGGCGTTATTTCAGATGAACCCTTCTAAAGCACCCCGGCTAGATGGTATGTTTGCATTTTTTTTCCAAAAATGTTGGCCAGTGGTGAATCGGGACATTACCATCCTTTGTTTTGAGGTACTAAACAATGGGAGAATAGTGGATAACCACAACCATACAAGGATTGTTTTAATACCGAAGAAGAATGACCCACCCAGGTGACAGATTTCAGGCTAATAAGTCTGTGCAATATGGTCTACAAAATTGTCTCTAAGGCAATGACCAACAGGTTGAGATTGATCATCCCTCATCTCATATTAGATAATCAAAGTGTTTTTGTTCCTGGTAGGCTGATTACTGATAACATCATGGTGGCCTTTGAATGTATGAATTCTCTCCATAGGGGGTGACAGACTCCATAATAGGCATGTGGCTCTTAAGTTGGATATGAGGAAGGCGTACGACAGGGTAGAGTGGACCTTCATAAAAAAATGATGGAAGCTATGGGATTCGACCAGAGGTGGATTGATCTGACCAAACGTTGTGTGATGCCAGTCACATATTCTATATGCATCAATGGAGAAGCTATTGACAACATAGAACCAAAGAGAAGGTTGAGGAAAGGAGACCCTCTATCACCTTTTTTGTTCCTGATTTGTGCAGAAGGGCTTTCCACACTACTACATGCAGCTGAGACTCATAACCATATATTTGGGATCCCCACCAGTAGAATTGGACTAGCCATTTCACATCTTTTGTTTGCAAATGATAGCTTGATATTTGTTCAAGCTTCTGATCAAGAATGTGTGGCTTTGAAGGATATCCTGACTGAGTATTTAGAGGCATTGGGACAACTGATCAACTTTGACAAATCTTCTATATCTTTTGCTAGAAATGCTCACCCTGACACCAAAGCTTCCATTAAGCAAATACTAGGAGTCTCGGAGGTATTACATCATTCCAGATATTTAGGCCTCCCCACAATGATCTCTAGGCATAAAGCCAAGTCTTTTGAATGGATCATAGACCGAGTTTGGAAAAAGCTCAATAGGTGGAAAAAAGACATGTTCTCTACTAGGGAGAAGGAAGTATTACTGAAGGCAATTATTTAGGCTATTTCAAAGTATGCAATGAGTTGTTTGAAGCTGCCTACTAGCATATGGAATAAGCTAGAGAGTATTATGGAAAAGTTTTGGTGGGGTGACTGATGAAGTCGCAATTTTGCATATTTTTACCCCTATTTTTAATACTTTTAGGCTAGGAAATAAAAGAAAATAATAAAAAATAGAAAAAATAATAAAAATCTCTTTAGATCACATTTTTAAGTTTTTTGGTCATTTTTAGGCATTTTAGGCTATTTTAGAAATGCATTTTTAAGAACATATATTTTTTTCACATTTTTTACTTAGGGTTCACTAGGAATTAGTTTATTGATTTTAATTTTTTTTTTACTAAAAGTAATATCTTTTCCTTCAAAAAAAAAAAAAAACCACAATGAACTTCTCCATCTAGCTTCAACGAAAAAATATTTTTTTTCTGCATAGCTTCCAGCTATGAAATATTTTTCCCACAACTTTTTGCCATATGAATCAAAATATAATAGCATAACATCAGAGCTATGAACAAAATATAAAATAATATGTACATATATTGTGGCAATAAAAATAACTTAATATCAAATAAAAGAATAAAATATACAATCTTACCAACACATATCGCTTCAATTTAGAAAATCAATCTCTTCTAATTTTTAGAGTTTTTCGTGCTGATAACGTGTTGTAAAATAAAAAGGAGAAGTACCACTACAAATAAACAAATAAAAAGAAACAAACTTGAGGGAAGAAATAGAGAAATGAGGAGATATTTTATTCTCATAATATTCTAGACTTAGTATAAGCCTTGTGTGTATTGTTTACAACCCAAACACCCTTTTATATAGGCTCTTGGTCATAATATAGAGATTAAATTGTATTTACAACCTATCAATAAATCCAATGGTTACAAAGTTAAATCCATTGATTACATAATTAAATCTATCACTAATTTAGATGTTACAAAATCCATGCTATCAAATAGGGATTATGAGATATAATATGATAGTATTCATATACATTTATAAAACTTTGCAAAATATAAAAAATATTCTCGGATGGACTTTCTGATCTAAGTTTTACATTTTGATTTGTTTTCCAATGAAAATACAACCCGAATTATTGGAATAGAATAAAGGGATTTTTAGAGTTTAGGTCCTGTAACTTTCTGGATCTAGAATAGAGGTCCCAAGTTTTTGAAAATTAGATTTTGGATCCTCAACCTTTCACCAGTCAATTAAATTGCAGGTTGTCAAAAAGCGCACTTGACAATTTTGCCCTCTCATGTTTAACCATCTTTTTAACTCAGATTAAAGTGATTCAAAAGGCGTTGAAATTCAAAAGGGGCAACTCGGTGACCGATTGGTATATTGTTTGACCAATCGATAAGAAAACTTCAAATGGTTATAACGTTTTTGTTTTAACTCCGATTTGAGTGATTCAAGATGTGTTGGAAAGAGGAAGAGAAGATATATAACATCGGGTGGTTTAACTGAATTTCCAATCATCAGGGACCATCACTGGTGACCAAAAATCGGTGATTTTACATACATTGAGCGTTTAACAGCCAACGAACTGGTCACCGATGATCGAAAAGTCACTTAAAGCACCTGGATTTGTAGATCTTCTCTTTCTCTTTCCAACGCATTTTTAATCACTCAAATCAAAGTTAAAACAAAAAAGTTATGGTCATTTAAAATTTGCATATCGATTGGTTAGTCGTCATACTGATCGGTCAACAAACTCATCGATCGGTCAACTCGGTGACCGTGACCGATCGGTATATAGTTTGACCGATCGATAAGAAAACTTCAAATGGTCATAATTTTTTTTTGTTTTAACTCCAATTTGAGTTATTCAAGATGCATAAGAAAGATGAAGAAAAGATCTACAACACCAGGTGGTTTAACTAACATTCTAATCACCGGGAACAGTCACCATTGATCGAAAATCGATGATTTTACATCCATTGACTGTTTAACAGCCATCGGACCGGTCACCGGTGACTGAAAATTCACTTAAAGCACCTGGATTTGTAGGTCTTATCTTCCTACGCATTTTGAATCACTCAAATCGGAGTTAAAATGAAAACGTTATGGTCATTTGAAGTTTTCCTAGCGATTGGTCAACCGCCATACCAATCAGTCAACTCAGCGACCGATCGATCAACCTCAGTGACCGATCGATAAGAAAACTTCAAATGGTGATAACTTTTTCGTTTTAACTCCGATTTGAGTAATTTAAGATGTGTTGAAAAGAGAAAGAGAATATCTACATCACCGGGTGGTTTAATAACTTTTCGATCATCAAGGACCAGTCTGGTGGAATGTTAAACGCTCAATGTATGTCAAATCATTAGTTTTCGGTCACCAGAAACTGGTCCTTGCTGATCAGAAAGTCAGTTAAACCACCCGGTGTTGTAGATATTCTCTTCCTCTTTCCAACGCATCTTGAATTACTCAAATCAGAGTTAAAACGAAAAAGTTATAACTATTTGAAGTTTTCGTATCAATCGGTCAAATGATATACCGATCGATAACCGAGTGGACCAATCGGTGAGTTTGTTGACCGTTTCGGTCACCGATGACCGATCTTGTGGCTGTTAAATGCTCAATGTATGTAAAAATCACCGATTTTCGATCACCGATGATTGGTTCCTGGTGATCGGAATGTCAGTTAAACCACCTGGTGTTGTAAATTTCATCTTTCTATTTCTAACACATCTTGAATCACTCAAATCAAAGTTAAAATGAAAAAGTTATGACTATTTGAAGTTTTCTTATCGATCGGTGAAATGATATACTGATCGTTCACCGAGTTGCCTGGTTAAGAACTTTTTAATTTCAACGTCTTTTGAATCACTTTAATACAAGTTAAAAAGATGGTTAAATATAAGAAGGGGAAAATGGTCAAATATACTTTTTTATAACCTGCAATTTGATTGACTGGTGACAGATTGAGTGGTTGAGGATCCAGAATCTAATTTTTAAATACTTGGGACCTCTGCTCTAGATCCATAAAGTTACAGGACTCAAACTCCAAAAATCCCTATAATAAAATGTGTTGGTGCAAGATTTGACCAACCTTAGTAGAGGATGAGGTGGAGGGAAGATGTTAATCTGGAACTTGTCGGAGTGCTGGAGAAATCGTCGGAGGTTGGTTGTCTAAAAGAGGAAAAACAGGAGAATACAGGCTATCGTAAGAAACATCGGTGTAGTGTCGGCCAAAGACCCTCCGATGCCTAAATTAATTTAGAACTGCGTAATACTGAACTCAGTAAAAAATGGATTAGAGTTGCGTACCTTCCCCTTAGGAGTTAGGGTCTTTTTATAGAGAGGGCTTGAGGTCTTTAGCCTTGTCTTAGTGTTGTTGTAGAATCAGGAATCCAACTTGTTCTGGGAAAACATATCTGATTCTTGGTAGGATTTGGTCTGATCCTCATAGGATTAGGATGACTTATCAGCCTCCTAGTTGAACTGGTAGAGTATCTGGCTTTATCAGAGTCGGACTAGGAGTAAATCCCGAGCTTATCACAATGGATCACTCCCTATCCCTATCTAATTGGGCATTTCGTCGTCATCCGTTCTGAAGTCGGAGATCATTACAGGTCGGTATGCTGATCTGTAGTCTCTTGTTCTAGCGGCATGGTAATGAAGATTTGGTCTATTATAAGGTCGGTATATAGTGGTCGGTAATCATTGATATGAGATACCGATTTGGATTTGCAGACCTTTTGTTATCGACCTTCCATCTATTGTGATTGCGACATACATTTGGTCGATAGGACAGACCATAAGCTCGAGATGTGTGCCCAGTTAGGCAGATTAGTCTCACCTGTCCAGAACATGACATGTCGGTATATCTACCTGAAACGAGTTACGTCTTATTGGGCCAGATTAATATGGCTGACATGTCTTATGCTCGGTATATGGTCCAACAGTTACCCCCCAAGCTCCGAGCAAGCCTAATTGCTTGGAGGTTAGATGAAACGACAAATACTGAGTCATTTAATGCTTTCGACAATTGTGCTCTGAAAACTGTGCAGACGTGCGCCGCCTGACAGTACGGCCTCCACTGCACGTCCTTTAATTGTGGGCCGTTGATTTTGCCTAGGGACTCGTGCTCATAATTGCGCCTTACAGGTCATTTGCCTGTAAATAGAGAACTAGTAGTTTGCTATCCATTCATCAACTGCACTCTGAGAAATCAATAATATCTTGCTCGGCTATCCTAATCTTCCACTCTTGCGTGGTAACTCTTTTCTCCGATCTTTCCCTTTGTCTTTCTGCTAGGTAGTCTATAAGCATAACCCTTAGGTTGTTTAGATGGCTTCCTCTAGCATAAATCCTTCTACCGACCAGAAAACTTCCTCTTCATCCTCTATGGAGGTCTCCTACGAATACCTCTTCACAGAAGAGAGAGTTGGGGCTGACCCTCAGGTCGAAGGGAGTGCAGTAGTCCTATCCTCCTTCGAGGACTCCGAGGAGGTGCTTGACATTGCGCCTCTGTTAGTTGATATGTCCTAGAGCCGAGCCTAGTACATCGGGTCGAGTACACGCCTGAGCCCGAAAACGCCGGGATAGGTAATATTTTTTACTCGGTAGATCGTGTTCCTTCCAAGATAAAGGAGCACCACCTTGCTCAGTTGAGGAAAGAACTCGATATACAGAATCGTATAGAGTTGAGGACGCCTGCTCTTGGGGACCGAGCTAGTCACCCTAAGAAAGAAGAGGTTGCCCTGTACACCAACCTCTTTGAGGATGGATTGACCCTGCCTCTCGACATATCCATATGTCGCCTGCTCGGCCATATAAAAGCTGCCCTTGCTCAGCTCAATCCCAATGTGTGAAGGGTCATTCTGAGCTGCCTTGTGCTCTGGAAGGAGAGAAAGTGGCTAGAATTTGACTTTCAAGACTTTGCCCATGTATACCGACTAAAATCCCACTTGAGATGTAGCAGGTGGTATTATGTATCGGCTCATCAAGATGCCAAGAAAGGCCAACCCCTGATCACCGAGAACCCTACTTCCAATAAATCCTAGAAGCACAAGTTGTTTTTTGCATCGGGGCCTTGGGCGGAGGAAGCTTGCGTACCGGCCACTTTCGAAAAACCAGGTACTGAGTTTCCCTTCATACCTTATATTTATCTCTTATCTTATTCTTCTTCGGTAGAGACTTATATTCTTCGCCATTTTTGACAGGTACTTGGGAAAAATTGAGTAGGGACGAACAATTCAACTTCTCTCATGTTGACAAAATCTATCGGCTTCCCTTTATAGATTGGTGATACAAAGTAATTCTGACTCCCGAGAGGCTATACTGAGCTGGTATTATCAAACAACAGAAAGTCTTCTCAGCATGTAAGTTTAGCTTATCATGTGTTGATTTTGTACCGATCAGTTTTGTAGGTTCCGAGTTGAGACGTTATGTTTGCAATGTAGGTTTTGCTGCTCCCGGTTCTACCGCCAAGAAAGGGAAGAAAAGAAAAACAAGTTGATCTGAAGAGATGGCACCCAAGAGAGCTGTTGTTGGTCGGTATACTATCGACCCGTCCAAGCTGAAGAACCTCTCTGCTGAGCGAGCAGCTACTACTCAGGGGCCTGCAGGGAGATCGCCGAGCAGCACCCCGAAGAAGACTTTGGCTTCGAAGGAAAAAGCTTCAACATCCTCCTCTGAGCAGGTGAGTACTCCTGTTTGGGTGACAAGGTTGGTGGGGGCCAAGTCGAAGTCCCTTGCTCCTACTGACTTGGGGGCTGCAAAGAAAACGAGATTTGGAAAGGCCTAGCGCCTCGTAACCAAGATTGGGGATATCAACCTGAACATCGACAACTATCAGGTCGGTGTCCTCAATGTCTTCTTGATTGTGATGAAGGACGATGACATGTTCAAGAGCATGGCTGATGCCTAAATGAAGTCGGTGGAGGTGAGTTCGTTTATTTAATCCATCTTGTTGCCTATGTGCTCTTTTTCTGTGGTCCTTAACTTATTCTTTTTTTGCTTTTGTAGGCTGCTGCTCAGAATGTATACAACCTCCGCCACATAAAAAATCACTACGTTAAATTTCAAGACGGGGTGAAGGAGGCCCAGACAACCTCGGTGATCTTGAATCCAAAGTTGTAGCTCGGGATACCGAGATCAAGAAGCTGAAGGAGCAGTTGAAACTTAAGGAGGTTGAAATGGAGTCAGTCCAGGATGAGCTAACCAGGTACCAAGCTCAGTTTCGGGCCACTGTCGAGAACCAGGCTGAAGAACTTTGCCAGGTCCGAGTTGATGAATCCTGCATCAGGGCAATAAAGGTCTACCGAGCTGATCTGGAGGAGTTTTTTGGCGACTCAGTAGACTGGAAGGGCTTCGACAGGTGGGCCAGCTCGGCAACTGGAGAGGTTTTGGAAGAGGTGGCTGAGGCTGAAGACCAGGGTGCTACACCCGTGGTTCTGGGGGCATCATCCGAGTAGCCACCGACTGGGGCTATTGGTGTTCATCAACCCGACCAACCCAACTGAACCGAACCTTTTGGGTTGGGTTAAATAGGTAGTTTGGGTTGGGTTGGGTTGGGTTCTAAAATACCTAACCCGATCGGTTTGGGTCAGGTCACGGGTTCAACCCATTAAAAATCGAATAACTCGACCCAAATCGAATCCTAGTAATAGTCTCAAACTCATAAATTTTATAATTACATATTTATGATTTAGAGCTTTAGTAATTTCAAAAAAAAAGTCTTACTAATGCGGAGCTTAACAATCATAATAACTTAAAATTGATTTTTTTATCTTTTTTGTGTCTTTTTTGGCTTGACCATGTACTTGTGCCTTTTACTTATTCTACCTTATCCGTTCTTATGTGTGTTTTTCCAACTGCTCGATAAGAATTTTCAGTATTTAGCCATTGACACTTTTTAGCAATGTAAAAGTACGCCCCTGTAATAAGTTATGTTCATATCAAGTTTAAAAAATGTAAACCAACAAGAGAATTGGATCATCATCATGAGCATGAGTTTCATAATCACCAATCTAAGCTATTGTAATAGCATACTGTAAATATTGGGTAAAAGAAAAGGGCCACCATAATTTGTTTTGTAGCAATTATTTTGTAAATTATTGTTCGAAGTTACCAAAATTAGGCCCAAGTCCAACCCGATCTACCGACCCAACCCAACCCAAACCGAATCTGAACTATTTGGGTTGGGTTGGGTTGGAGGATAGATTGGGTTTGGTTGGGTTTCAAATATAGCAACTCGAATTGTTTGGGTTGGGTTAGATTTTGGCCTCAAACCGACCCAACCCAACCCAACCCATGTACACCCCTAGCTGGGGCTACCCCTGTGGTTCCGGGGACATCATTCGAGCAGCGTCAGACTGTCGACTCCGAGGAGGAGACGCGCCGAGCCGATGATGACGATGAGCCAGTTAATCTGACTAAGATCCTGCACCGTTCTACAGGTCCAGAGTCGTAGATGATCTCTTTTAGTCTCGGCCGTGTTTTTTGTAAGGGGCCTGCGTGCCCCAGTAATCCTCTGTTCCTCTTCGTACTCTGCTTCAGTAGTAATGAAATGTCCATTTTTGTTAGACCTAATCTTCTTGTACTCGTTTGTACTTAGCTCTTTTCCAAAGAGTTTGTATTTGTTTTATGCTGGCCTCTTTACTTAATTTCTCTAAGCATTTGCTGGGTCATGAGATCATGGGGTCAAAAGTGATTGACCCATCTTTTTGGTGGTATTTGCCCTTCTAGGGAAATACCCCAACGCACTCTTGACCGTGGTCATCTTTTCGGTAGGTACATAGCTAGATGTTTGGTACCCCCAAGGCATTCTAGGGTCGGGGCCCTTTTTCTCTGTGGCTTCCGATCTGGTCGCTAGTCCCAAGGCACTTTTAATTGTAGATTGTAGACGCATATTTGTAGAAGGAAAAACTCTTGGTTATTGTAGAAAAATCTCGAACAAACATTTGTAGAAAGCTATAAATAAAACTAGAGGTAACCAACACCTCGACAAATACTGTAACATAGCTACTAAACTGCTACTATTACTGCTAAAGCCTACTGGTAATACTTCTTGAGGTGCTTGACATTCCAAGGCTTAAGAATTCTTCTCCCAGTCAGATCTTCGAGCTCGTACACCCTCGTGCGAAGTACCACTGTAATCTTGTAAGGCCCTTCCCAGTTGGGACCGAGGGTGCCTGCTTCAGGCTCACGCGTGTTCAACATGACATTCCTTAACACTAGGTCACCAACTTTGAAGCTTCTATGCTTCACCTTGGCGTTGTAGTACTTCGAGATCCTCTGCTGGTATGTCGTTAGCTTTAGTTGTGTTTGTTCCCTTCTTTCTTCAAATAGATCCAGGTCGGTACGCTGGGCCTCCCCGTTCCTGTCTTTGTCAAAGAAGGAGGTCTTCAAGGTTGATATACCGATTTCCACTAGTATGATGGCCTCCATTCCGAATGCTAGGGATAATGGTGTTTCTCCTGTTGCTGTTCGGGAAGTGGTGCGGTATGACCAGAAGAATTGGGGCATATCTTCAGCCCACATTCCCTTATTTTCCTCGAGCCTGGCCTTCAATGTGTGTTTGATGATCTTGTTTACTACTTTTACTTGACCAATGGCTTGAGGGTGGGCTTGAGTAGAAAAGAAGTGTCAGATACTGAGGTCCTCGCAACATGACCAGAACCTTGCATTGTCGAATTGTTTGCCGTTATCAGAGATGATGGCGTATGGGACACCAAAATGGCACACAATTAACTGCCAGATGAAGCGCGTGGTCTTCTGCTCAGTAATTGTTGCTAACGGTTCGGCCTCTGCTTACTTGGTAAAGTAGTCAACAGCTACAATTGCAAACTTGACCTGACCTTTATAGGTCGGTAGAGGTCCTATCAGTTCCACCCCCCACTGAGCAAAAGGCCATGGGCCTTGCATTGGAGAAAGATTTTTTGCCGGAGCCTGGATGTTTATTCCATGTCTTTGGCAACTGTCGTATTTCCAAGCTATCCTTATGGCATTTTTGTGGATTGTTAGCCAATAGTATCCCTGGCGAAGGACATTGTATGCGAGAGTCCTTCCACCCGAATGGTTACCACATATACTTGCATGAATCTTTTCCAAAACTAGTCGCGCTTGCTCTTTCCGTAGGCATCTTAAATAAGGCATAGAGAAGTTGCGCCTGTAGAGCTAATCGTCTATTATGGAATATCTAGCAACTTGTCCTTGCACTTTCCTTGTTTTGATCTTTTCCTCGGGGAGGTTTCCATTTCGTATGAAATCTTCGATCGAGTCCATCCATGATAGGTTCTGGCTGAGTGTGCCAACATGTTGGTCGGTACTCAGTTTTTCGATACTCCTTTCGGGTAGGAATTCAACCGGGACCTGGATCATGAGCTCGGCTTCTGAGGAGGAGACCAACTTGGAAAGTGCATCGGCCAAGGTATTTTTTTTTCTCGGCACCTGCGTTAGTTCATACTCTTTGAACATTCCTAGCAGGGCTAGTGCTTCTTTCAGATATGCTTGCATTATAATGTCCTTGGACTGATACTCTGAGGTGACCTTTCCTGCAACGAGCTGGGAGTCGCAATGGACGAGCAACTTTTTCACCCCGCAGTTGAGAGCAAGTCGCAAGCCAGCCAGAAGTGCTTCGTACTGTGCTTCATTATTGGATGTTGGAAAATCGAAGCGAAGAGCACACAAATGTTTCTCACCTCAGGAAGAGATGAGCATTATTCCGGCTCCACATCCCTGCTTGCAGGAAGAGCCATCGACTAACAACTTCCAGGTTTCTTCAGGATCCCGGTCGGTGGTCAGAGATATCTGGGGCAACTCAGACAAAAAATCTACCAACACTTGACCCTTCATAGTTGTGCGAGGTCGGTACTCAATGTCAAATTCGCTCAACTTGATAGCCCACTTAGTCAACCGTCCGGATGTTTCCGGCCTCATGAGCACCTATCTCAGCGGGTGCTTGGTGAAAACGACTATGGTATGGGCTTGGAAGTAGGGCCTCAACTTTCGAGCTGAAGTGACGAATGCTAGTGCCAGCTTATCAAGTTTTAGATATCTTGCTTCTGCATCGAGCAAAAACTTGCCGGTCTAGTTGTGACGCCCCGAAAATTATTTCATCTAGCCGAAAATTTATGGAAGAGCACAGTCTGATGGTGCTTAGAGTAAGACATCCCAAGTTCAGACTGGTATGATGGCCTCACCAGTGGTTTCCTCTCCTGTCCCGATTCCCATTCAGGCACCGAGTGCATCGAGACCCCCATTCCCACAGACTGCTGGCCGAGGCAGAGGTAGTGGCCGAGGAGGCTATGTGACGACATCTCAGACTGGATCATCTGCGCCCAGGGTTCCGTTCTTATGTTATCAATGTGGGCAGGCTGGGCATAGGAAGTTAGAGTGTCCGAATTTTCAGAGAGCTCAGGGATTTGTACAGCAGTTTAGTGCCAGAGAGACAGCGAAGGCAGCTACTAAGCCAGACCCGACAGCATCCAGGACTTTGGTGGAAGGTACTCTTATTATTTGTAGTGCTTCTATGCATGTATTATTTGATGTTGGGTCTACATTATCATTCATATCTGGACGTATGGTAGATAGTTTGCATTTGACTCCCATTAGGGCTAGTACATGGTTAGTGGTGAGTACTGTAGCTGGGGAGAGGATCTACCCGAACATGATCTGTAGCCAGTGTGTGGTTCAGATTGGTGATGTTAAGATGCCTATTGACTTTCAAGTCCTAGAGTTTTTAGAGTTTGATGCAATTCTAGGGATGGATTGGCTCGCGGCTTATCATGCAGTTGTCGACTATTTCGCGAAGAGAATCATTTTCCAGATCCCCGGACACCCAGTGTTTACACTACAGGGTAGAGCTTCGGACCAAACAGTCACAAGGGGTAGATTTGCGACTGATGGAGATAGGGAGATTTTGGCTGGGTTAGTGCCTGATGAGGAAGAGACTAGTGAGGTGATACTTGAGGATATTGCCATTGTTAGGGACTTTTCAGATGTGTTCCCCGCGGATCTTCTAGGATTACCACCGAAGCGAGAGATCGATTTCATTATTGAACTGGTCCCTGGCACGAAGCCTATCTCCATGGCACCATATAGAATGGCGCCAGTCGAGTTGAGAGAGTTGCAGAAACAGCTCGAGGAGTTATTGGCTAAGGGATTTATTTGCCCGAGCGTGTCACCCTGGGGAGCTCCAGTTTTTTTTGTGAAAAAGAAAGATGGAAGCTTGCAGTTGTGCATCGACTATCGCCAATTGAACAGGGTGACCATCAAGAACAAAAATCGTCTCCCAAGGATTGATGACTTGTTTGATTAGTTGAGGGGAACGAGGTATTTTTCGAAGATTGATTTGCGCTCCGGGTATCATCAACTGAGGATCAGGTAGGAGGATGTGCCTAAGACAGCATTCAGAACCCGCTATGGACATTATGAGTTCCTTGTGATGCCATTTGGTGTGACTAATACACCAGCGATGTTCATGGACCTGATGCAGAGGGTCTTTAGGCAGTATCTGGATAAGTTTGTCATCGTCTTCATTGATGACATATTGGTGTATTCCAAGACTCGGGCTGAGCATGAGGAACACCTTAGAGTGACCTTGCAAACTCTGAGAGAGCATAGGCTATATGCAAAGCTGAGCAAGTGCGAGTTTTGGATCACCGAAGTGAAGTTCTTAGGTCATGCGGTGAGTTCTGAGAAGATTTCAGTTGATCCGTCTAAGGTTGAAACCATTATCAGTTGGCCTAGGCCTACCACAGTGACCGAGATCATAAGCTTTCTTGGGTTAGCTGGTTACTATAGGAGATTCGTTCAGGGATTCTCCAAGATAGCTACGCCTATGACTAGGCTCACCCAGAAAGATGTGTCCTTTGTATGGACCGAGGAGTGTGAGAATACCTTTTTAGAGCTGAAGAAAAGATTGACATCTACGCCAGTGTTGATTTTGCCAGAGCCTGATCAGGAGTTGGTTATCTATACCGATGCCTCTCGTATCGGCTTGGGTTGTGTGTTGATGCAGAAGGATAGGGTCATTGCTTATGCATCGAGGCAGTTGAAGGTGCATGAAAAGAACTACCCTGTTCATGACTTAGAACTGGCCACAGTGGTTTTTGCTTTGAAGATTTGGAGGCATTATCTCTATGGTGAGAGATTCACTTTGTATTCTGACCATAAGAGCCTCAAGTACTTGTTCTCTCAGAAGGAATTGAACATGAGGCAGAGAAGGTGGTTAGAGCTCCTCAAAGACTATGATTTTACATTGGAATACAACCCAGGTAAAGCCAATGTAGTGGCTGATGCGTTGAGCAGGAAGCGGGTAGAGACAGTTATGGTAGCACGCCAGATGTCTCATGAGTGGAGACTACTTGAGGCGGCTACGGTAATGAGTATATGTGCTACCCCTTCAGATCAGATTGTGATATGTGCTCAGATGAGAGCTCAGCCTACACAAGTCCATGAGGTAATTGACCAACAGAGACTTGACGTTGATTATGGGATGTACAAGTCTTGGGCTGAGGGCAGTGATTTTACTGATTGGCACTTGTCATCTGATGGTGCCTTGAGATTTAGGGGACGTTTATGGGTTCCCGCAGATCCACGACTCAGACAGAGTGTTCTCCAAGAGACTCACAGATCTCATTATGTTATTCATCCTGGCGGAACCAGAACCAAGATGTATCATGATATGAAAAGAATGTATTGGTGGCCCGACATGAAGAGAGAGATATGTCAGAGAGTCAAAGCTGAGCATCGGAGGCCTGGAGGGCAGATGCAACCGCTTGCCATTCCTAAGTGGAAATGGGAGCATGTCACTATGGAATTTGTTGTTGGATTACCCAACACCCCGAGGAGACATAATGTTGTTTGGGTTATTATTGATCGCTTGACCAAGTCCGCTCACTTTCTACCGGTGAACACTAGGGATTCTATGGACAAGCTGAGCAGACTCTATATGCGGGAGATAGTCAGATTACATGGAGTGCCAGTTTCGATTGTGTCAGATAGGGATCCGAGGTTTACATCGGTATTCTGGCAGGGGTTGCAGAGGCAGCTCGGCACTAGACTAGATCTCAGTACCGCTTTTCACCCCCAGACGGATGGCCAGTCTGAGAGGTTGATATCGATTTTAGAGGATATGCTTCGAGCTTGTGTCTTTGAGTCCAGTGGTAACTGGGAGGAGTACATACATCTGTGTGAGTTTGTGTACAACAACAGCTATCAGTCCAGTATTGGCATGGCTCCTTTTGAGGCATTGTATGGTCGACCCTGTAGATCTCCGATCTGTTGGACGGAGGTAGGGGATGTTGCGGTGATGGGACCAGAGTTTGTACAAGAACACACAGAGAAGATTAAGAGGATCAAGCATAATATGAAGGTAGCCCAAGACAGGCAGAAGAGTTATACTGATGCCAAACGGAATACCGTAGAGTTCGAGGTGGGTGACCAAGTTTTATTGAAGGTCTCACCTCAGAAGGGCCATACTAGATTTGGGATAAAAGGCAAGCTCGCTCCGAGATTTATTGGGCCATTCGAGGTTATAGAACGAATTGGCCCCGTCTCTTACCGATTAGCCTTGCCACCTCAGCTAGCAGCAGTCCACAATGTCTTTCATGTGTCAATGCTGAGAGTGTACAAGAGTGATTTTGATCACGTCTTGGATTGGAAGAACATTGAACTGAGGCAGGATGAGACTTATGATGAGGAACCTATTCAGATACTTGACCGGAAGGTCCAGAGGTTACGTAACCGCAAGATTCCGATGGTTAAGGTGAGATGGCAGTTCCATGGCGAGGAGCAGGTTACTTGGGAGCGTGAGGACTACATGATGGAGCACTTTGCCGAGTTCATGGGCTTAGGTAATTTCTTAACCTTAAAACTTCGAGGACGAAGTTCATTCTAAGGTGGGTGTGATGTGACGCCCCGAAAATTATTTCATCTAGCCCATAACCTAATTGCATTTTGCCCAAACTCTATGTGTTGCCTTGATATGTTTGGTGTTTGTTTGATGGTTGTTTAATATTTGTATAGTTGATGCTTGATAATGTATATAAATATGTGCATTATAAATTGTGTATGGGTCATGTTAAATTAAAGTATAATGCATATGTTATTATTTATGCATGGGCCCATTAAACCATGAATTGATATCGGTTAGGATTGATTGAATAAAAGGATAAATGAGAATGAAAATTGGTGTATTAAATGGATTGGACATTTAATATACATGGAAGCATGAGATTGGTTAAAGTACATGTGGTTGGTATGGGTAGTATGAGACCAACACATGTGAAGGTTGGTGCATGAAAGTGGACAAGTGTCCCATGCCCACTTCTCTTCTCCAAGAAAGTGCTAGAAAGTAAGGTGAGTGGAGGGAAAGGAAAAAAAAATAAAAATAAAAAGAAGAGAAAGGAAAGAAGAAGAAAAAGAAAGAGGGAGTTGCTTGAGGACAATCTTTGCAACGTTTTCATCAAAGAGCTGGATCTTTGGGATATATAGTCAGATTAAGCTCAAACTTTGTCAGCAAGTTCGTAGCTTATGGTTATTCATTCTGGTTGGTAGAGATCTTGATTAGAGGTTTCGTCTAAGAGATCTAACCTCTCAAACAAAGCTGATCGGAAAGTCTGGATTTCTCGCTCCGTTTCGCTCAAACTTACAGATCTCCTCAATCTACCGTTGGATGGATATTAGATTTGGGTATGTAGTTTACAACTGATATTTCTGCATTCTGGTCGGTGGAGATCTTAATTATAGTTTCGTCTAAGAGATCTAACCTCTCAAACAAAGCTGGTCGGAAAGTCTGGATTTCTCGCGTCGTTTCGCTCAAACTTATAGATCTCCTCAATCTACCGCTGGATGGATATTTGATTTGGGTATGTAGTTTATAACTGATATTTCTGCATTCAGAACGGTGGAGATGTTTATGCGTTAAGTATGTTGTGTGATATAGTCATCTGAGTTCGAGTATTTGCAGCAGGAAAGGAGAAATTGTCTGATTAGAGACTTGTTCATCAAAGATACTTATCTTTTCAGTCCACCGTTGGATTGGGCTGATATTTGGACAGAAGGTTTGTTTCTTCACATACTTCAATTTGTACGGTTGATTTTGTGATTACATATTTTTGTTGGTAGATTGATACATCTGAACAGAATATTAAATGAAAAATTGGTATGGTCGTTTGTATTAGACCTAAATTTAGAATATGAACTTAGACCTTTCCAAATAGCTTGCATGTCAACTATGTTGACCTAGTTGCCATTGTTGATGAACCCATGATGCAAAATCAGTGATATACATGGCTGAACATTGTGACGGTAAATCGGCAATATGACCTAAGTATGGAAAATTTCATATTTTAGGGCTTTTGATGCTTTTGGCCTAGAATCATTGAATTGATGCAACTTATGTTTAATTAAGCATGATTAGGGTTGATTATGCTACTGATTTGGTGGTTGTGACCATATCATGAGTTAGGCCTACTTGTGATCAAGTGACCCAATTTGGGCATGTTTATGCCTAAGGAATTGAAAATCAGTATTTTTGATTAATAGAATGGTTTATGAATGAGAACTATGCATTAGAGGCCTAAGTCATGTGATTTGAGTTGAATGATGGGATTAGATGAGATTTAGGCCTATTGTCTATATGTGGGCTGATTTAGGATTGATGTGTAATGTCTATGTGATTGAGCATAGAAATTGATGTATGGTAGGATATTGATGAATGTTTCAGGATCTTGATTGGGTTGATTCGGTTTGGTGGTCGTGTGTGGTTAAATACTCTCGCGAGGCTTGGTTGTGAGTAGACTTCATTTATGATTATATCTTTTATGTCATCATACCACTTATATATATTGTATGTTGAAAGCATGAATGTGTTCTAATGTTTTGAATGATGCATTGATTTGAGAAAACCTTATGACTTTGGTTGGGCCCATCTATCTGGCTAATAGGGGGACTTAACCTTGTCATAGGATGGTTTTAAAAAGGAAATATTTGGGGATGAGAACGGTACGGTGAAATAGACGTGCACTAGTAACCCCAATGCATGTGAAATGTGGATCCAAATTGATAAGCTTTTACTTGTATCGAACTTATTATAAATGCTTGATATCTATATGATTATGAGCTTTTAATCATGCTACACATTGACATGCATACATGATATTTATTGATGAGTATTGATAGCATATTTGAATTCTATTCACTGGGCACCGTTGGCTCACCCTCATTTTCCTCTTTCAGGTCCTTCTGTCTTGAATAAGGGCAAAGGAGTAGTCATATCTTAAGGGCTTTGCCTGCGAGAGAATCCAAGGCCTCGATGTGAGTTGAGAGGCATTTTGATTGAACTGTGTTTTAAATTATGAAGTATTATATTTTGAATTATGTAATTATAACACTTACCACATTACCCACAATTTTGGACTTTATGTGTATGTCGATTTTAATGGACTGTAGGGATTATGATTTTATTTATGGTTCATTTTTATGGATTATCTCTTGTCTTGGATGATTAATACCGTTGGTAGTTTTGTTTAGTACCTTTTGATATTATGTCGTTGTTTGATATAAAGCTCGTAGGGTCTCAACCACCTCACGGGAGTTGAGGAGTGGTCGGAGATGCCTACGCCGGGCGTCCCGCCCCGGCATTCCGCACGCCATTCCCTGCGGGGTTGGTGGTCCGGGGTGCGGGGTTGCCACAGTAGTAGACCGCCTTCTGGCTGCCTAGCTCTTCTCTGACTAGAGCAGAACTAACAACTACTTTTGAAACTGCTACGTATAGGAAGAGCTATTCTCCATGAAGTGGTTTTGAGAGCAAAGGGGCCTGACCTAGGTAAGCCTTTAGCTCCTTAAAGGCCTTCTCACACTTCGGGGTCCACTCCACTGCCTTCTTCTTGATCAACTTGAAGAACGGAAGGCATCTGTCCGTGGACTTGGAGATGAACCTGCTCAGTGGGGCGACGCACCCAGTGAGCCTCTGGGCTTCCTTCAGGGTGCAGGGTGACCGCATGTCGACCAGAGCCTGGGTCTTGTCGGGGTTGGCTACGATTCCTCTTTGATTAATGAGGAATCCTAGGAATTCACCAGAGCTCACTCCAAATGTGCATTTCGCTGGGTTGAGCTTCATGTGATACTTTCTTAGTATCGTGAACACATATTTCAGGTCGGTAGGATAAGATGCTGACTCAACCCTTTTGACTAGCATGTCATCAATGTAGACTTCCATGCTTACTCCAATTTTTTTCGCGAACATGCTGTTAACCAGCCTCTGATAAGTAGCCCCAGTATTTTTCAAGCCGATAAGCTGATACCTTGTAGCAATATAGACCTCGGTCTGTAATGAAGGTCGTCTTCTCTTCATCTCTGCGGCTCAGCACAATCTGGTTGTACCCTGAATACGCGTCCATGAAACTCAAGAGCTCATGACCTGCAGTTGCATCCACCAACTAGTTGATGCGAGGCAGCGGGAAGTTATCTTTTGGGCAAGCTTTGTTCAGATCAGTGAAGTCGACACATATTCTCCACTTCCCATTAGATTTCTTGACCATCACTACGTTGGCCAGCCAATAGTGGTATAGTACTTCTCTGATGAAGCCGACCGTCAATAACTTCTCTACCACTTCTCGTACACCTTGTGCTTGGTCGGAGCTGAGAGCCTTTCTCTTCTGTCGGACCAGCCTTGCCTCCGGGTCGACGTTCAACCGGCGCACCATCACGCTGGCAGTATTCCAGGCATGTCTTCATGGGACCAGGCAAAAACATCTCTATGTTCTCGTAAGATACCGACCAGGTGATTGGTGAGGGAGGGGCTTATTCCCGTACCAATCTTGACAGTCCTAGTTGGATCTTCTCCGACCTGCACCTCAGCCCATTCATCCTGGGGTTCTAGCCCTGACACCTCTTCCCTGGGGTCGAGGTCGAAACTAGCTGGATGCTCTAGGAGCATTAGTTGCTCTTCTGTAGATTTGAAACTTTCCTCATGTCCCGTCTTTTTCTTCACAACCGTGACATAGTAGTCCCGTGACTCTTTTTAGCTGTCATGCACTATTTCGATGCCTCGCTCTGCTGGAAACTTCGGAGCCAAGTGATAGGTTGATACAACCGCCCTTAGATTATTGAGGAGTGGTCGTCCTATGATGGCGTTGTAGACGGTTGGACACTTTACTACCAAAAAACTAGTCATGACCGTAATTTTGTGCTCAGAGTCACCGGCTGTTACTGGTAGGGTTATCCGTCTATACGTCATGATGTTGTTTCTAGTGATGCCAATCAGGGGGACATCTACCAGGCTCAGCTGATCCTTGGTCAGTCCTAGTTTCTCAAACTCCAACCAGTAGAAAATATCAGCCGAGCTACTGTTGTCGACCAACATTCAACGAATTTTGTAGTTGGCCACAATCATTGTGACTACTAAAGCGTCGGCATGTGGTCGAAGTATATCTTGAGCTTCCTCCTGGGTGAATGTAATCGCGAAGTCGACCCGCTTCTGTTTCTCAGATCGGTATCCAAGGTTCATGACTTCCGACCTCGACTCCCGGACATATGCCTTCATAGCCCGGTTCGATGTACCGATCTGGTCTCTACCAAAGATTGTTCTTATCTCGCCAACTGGCCCAGTTTTGTTATCTTTCAGAGTCCTCTGTCAGTTGGGATTCTTCACGAACTCCCTCAGACGACCTTTGTGGATTTGGGTTTCGATCTCCTGCTTGAGATCATAGCACTGGTCAGTATTGTGACCTTGGTCTCGATGGTTCCGGTAGTACTTCTTCTTATCACGCTATTCCGCTGGCATTTTCAACTTTCGGGGCCATCAGATGTACTCTCCATTCTGGATCTTCAGGAGGACCTGCTCTCGTGAAGCAGAGGCGTGTAGTTGGAGTTTACGTTTTGAGGTACTTAATTACTCTTCTATTCTCGGCTGCCAGCATTCGATCTTTTCCCGCCTATGTCGTCTTCCTTTGAGTCATATTCCCTTTTCCTCTTGTTCTCCTTCTTCGAGCTTTTCGGGGACTCATCCGCCACTTGTTTTGCATCAGTTTACTCGTCGGCATTGATGTATTTTTCTGCTCGATCAAAGATCTCTTCGTAGGTTTGGGCCTTATTTTTTCCAAGGGAATATTGGAACTTCCCGGGCCTTAACCCTGCGAGGAAGGCTGTGATCGCCATTTTATAGTCGCAGTCATCTACGTCGACTCGTACATCGTCGAAGCGACGGAAGAACTCCTTCAAGGTTTCGCCTTTCTTTTGCTTGATCCCCAACAAACTGTTCACATGCTTTTCCTTTTCCTTCTTCCCAGCAAAGTGGTTCATGAACTTGTGAGCTAAGTGCCCAAAAGAACATATAAAACATGTTTCGAGTTTTCTGTACCACTTCCGAGCAGGTTCTCCAAGGGTGATCAGGAAGCCCTTGCACATAGTAGCGTCATCATCGCCCTTAAATTCCATCCTGGACTTGTAGTTCTCAATGTGCTCTTTGGGGTCTACCTTCCCTTTGTACGTTCTGACATCTACGGTCTTGACCTTCTTTGGAAGCGGTGTCTGGAGTATATCCTCAATAAAAGGAGAAGGGAGTTCCTTATACTCGTGATAATGCCGAGGTGCAGACCTAGTAGTTTCAGAGCATTCTGATCTGTACGACCTTCTCAGTACTGATCTCTCTAGACCAAGCTTTCCTACCACAGCTTCTTTCTCAAATACCGACCTGTGTGAGGCGGGTTTCGTCGATTGCTAAAGAGCCGATCTGATTTTTGAGAAAATCGAGCTGTGACTTTTCTTGGCTTTCAGCGAGTGACGCAAGTCTTTAGCAAATAAAAACTTACGATTAGGAGGGGGTTTTCTCAGTACTGACCTCTTCTTCGAGGTCACACTTTGACACCTACTCTCCTTTCCCCTTTGGGGTCGAGGGCTAGAACGCGGTAGGTGACTATGAAGTAGTTGTAGGTGGAGCACTTCCCTCAACATCCGCTGCTGCTCCAGGACGTTTTGAGTAATTTTTTTCAGGTTCTTCTCTATAGCAGTCAACCTCGATTTCTGAGTAGAATTCCTAGACTGCTTTTTCGATGGTCTCCCCCTTTATTTTTGGGGTGTCGCAGGTGTGGTGACGGGCTCCACCTCAATTGGTATTTTTGCCTCCTGACTCATGACGGCAGATGTGTTTTTGACTTGCAATGTTAATTCCCACAGAGGACGCCAAATGTTGGTGCAAGATTTGACCAATACCAGTAGACGATGAGGTGGAGGGAAGATGCTGATTTGGAACTCGTCGGAGTGCTGGAGAAATTGCCTGAGGTTGGTTGTCTGAAAGAAGGAAAATAGGAGAATACAGGCTATCGTAAGAAACACCGGTGTGGCGTCGGCCAAAAACCCTCCGATGCCTGAGTTAGTTCAGAACTGCGTAATACTAAACTGAGTCGAGAATGACTTAGGGTTGCTTAGCTTCCCCTTAGGGGTTAGGGTCTTTTTATAGAAAGGGCTTGAGGTCTTTGGCTTTGTCGTAGTGTTGTTGTAGAATTAGGAATCCAACTTGTGCTGGGAGAACATATTTGATTCCTGGTAAGATTTAGTCTGATCCTCGTAGGATTAGGATGACTTATCAGCCTCTTAGTCGAACTGGTAGAGTATCTGGCTTTATCAGAGTCGGACTAGGAGTAAATTCTGAGCTTGTCGCAATGGATCACACCCTATCCCTATCTGATCAGGCATTTCGTCGTCATCCGTTCCAAAGTCGGAGATCATTACAGGTCGGTATGCAGATCTGTAGTCTCTTGTTCTAGCGGCATGACAATAAAGATTTGGTCTGTCATAAGGTCGGTGTTACGTGCAAACCGCGAGCGTACGGTTTGCACGTAACAAGTTTTTGGCGCCGTTGCCAGATATTGATTCATTCTATTTTCACTAATATTGTTAGTAACTAACTTTGATTTTAATTTAGATTTTTTTTTCAATAAAACCTACAACATAGTTTCAAGCTTGGATCAATCTACATCTCTAGATAAAGGATTTAGTTCATAACTTTAGAGATAAAAACATGAAATAACATGATGAACATAAATCTAAAACCATAAAAACAAAGTAGAAGGAAGGGAAAGTGTAGGAGAAATCTTCAATGATCTTCAATAATGCTCTTCTCCTCGCTTCCAAATCCTAGTCGTCTTCCTTGCTCTTCACACTCTTTTCTCCTCTCTTTGATGCTTTGAAAACCCTACACAATGGTCTTTATATAGCTACAAGTCCATAGGAAGTCGTCCAAGAGAAGTCCAAGTCGAATTAGGAAAGTTTGCAACAAAATTAGAAAGTTTCTATTTTGAATCGCACATCAACTTTCTTTCTCGCCGTTTATCTTCTTATTTCCCACTCCAAATCAACCTCAAAACCATTTTATATAGTAATATTTCAAATAAGGAATCCATAGAAACAAACCACGTTCAATTCCGAATTGAATTGAAAAAGTTATGGCCAAAACATAAACGTTGAGTAATTGTCTTTTGTAGAGCGCCGCGACGCCCATAACGTATTTTTGCACCTGTTTTTCTTGATTTTCTTGTGGATTTGGCCAATTTTGCCAGACTCTCAAGGCTTGGATGCACTTGTTTCTTTACTCTTACTCCCGTGGTTCCTCTTGCATCATGTCTTCATCTTCTCAATCATCATTTAAAACGTCATAGCACTTATAAAACACATCAAACCAAGTGAATAACATGCTTTAATAATTTCATGAACCAACCTATAGAAATTCAATCTGAAAAATGTAAAAATACTAAAACTTGACAAAACTAACAAATAACTAATTTTTATGATAAAACCTAATATATGAACTAAATACCATAAAACACACCTAAAACATTCTCTGAAACATATACTAAATTCCTATTTATCAGTCGGTATATAGTGGTCAGTAACCATCGATATGAAATACCGATCTGGATTTGTAGACCTTTTGTTGCTAACCTCCCATCTATTGTGACTGCGACGTACATTTGACCGGTAAGACAGACCATAGACTCAGGATGTGCATCCAGTTAGGCAGATCGGTCTCACCTGTCTAGAATATGACATGTCAGTATATCTACTTGATACATGCTACATATTACTGAGCTAGATTAATATGACTGACGTGTCTTATACTCGGTATATAATCAACAAAACAAAATTTTAAAATAATAAATCAAATCTCTCTTTCTTAAAATGTTTAAATAAACGTAATCTTTTATTAATTGAAAAAGAAATAAAAATAAAAACAAAAACTGGTTGGATCCGAGGTCGAGTCCAGTCACATCAAGCATTGTCCGATTCACACAATAAAATAGCATAGTAAGAAACTCTGCATTTGTTTCTTTCTGTACTTCAACGAAGAAAATAAAATAATTCATCCTTCATTTCATGCCACGTGTCTCTAAATAAAACAATAATACAGACAATATAATAGATTTTTCCACTAATATCAAGATCCCAATCCGATCATCCTCTGTTGCATTTAACGAACTAAGAAGATTCAAGATTAACGAACTAAAATGATCAAAATAGCCACGAAAAGTCCATCTAAATACTTAAAACACCCATCTTTCTCACGTGCGACGTGCCACCATCACATGCTGAAAAGGGTAATTCATGTAATTTTCACTTCATATGGACTAGCAAGTTTGAACACCGAACCGATACGGCGCGTCGTGGTGTTTACAAAAGGCGTCTTGTTGGCGACGACCGCTTTTTTGTCTTCGATTTCGGCTGCTTGGTTTGGGGAATCCAACAAAGCGGAGGACCTCAGTCTTCCATATTTCCGTCTCACACAGACCAAACTAATTTAAAAAAAAAAAAAAACAAAAAAAGAGTTTGAAAGTGAAATTCAACAAATCTTTTGAAATTTCTTCTTCTACTTCTTTCAAATCGATCGAACATAATAATAATAATGGCAGGGTACAGAGGTGAAGACGATTACGATTACTTGTTCAAGGTGGTACTGATCGGTGATTCGGGGGTGGGGAAGTCGAATTTGCTGTCGAGGTTCACCAAGAACGAGTTTAATCTGGAGTCGAAGTCTACGATCGGTGTTGAGTTCGCTACACGGAGCTTGAATATTGAGGGCAAGGTCATTAAAGCTCAGATTTGGGATACGGCAGGCCAAGAGAGGTCAGCTTTCTTAGTTAGTTAGTTTGTTTGTCAGATTTTTTTTTTTTTTAAATTTTTTTTGAATGATTTTGGTGTTTGTTCGGGGTTTTCTTCAGATTTGATGATTTGATTGTTGGGTTGAGATGTTTGTTGTGTTGGATTGTGCTGCGTTTGCTTGTTCTTGATTGTAATGATGTGAAATGAAAGTTTTTTTTTTGGGGGTAGAGTTTTGATTTGGGTTTAATGGATGGTGATTGATAGAAGTTTATTTGTTTATTTATTTATTTTAAATTTTTCATAAGTAAAGTAAGTTTAATGAGGTTATTTTATGAGAGTTTTCTCATCTCTTAGTTCACTCTATGGAATCAACCTTAGGGGTTTTCTATATTCTTTTCTTTTTTAATGTTTTTTTAATTAGATTAAGCTTATGGCTTCTTTCTGATAAACGAAAAAAAGAAATTTTTTTTTGATTTTTTCAATTAAGCTCCAAAAAATAATTTTTTAATTACGATGGTGGTGATCTCAACTGGTGGTCAGATTACTGTAGCTATTAGATCTTTGTAGATAGAGTGAACTTTAAGATTGGGAATTCAGCTGCTTTTAGGGATAAAAAAATATCATTTAACACTTCTTTTCTGGTTACTAATGGCTATATATGAGTTGCTGGTCTAAGATTGTTCAAATCATTTCCTTTAATGTCCTTGTTCTGAAAGTCCCACCACACAAATAACAATCCGTTTCCAGAATTCTGCTGTGCCGTTAACACCTGAAAGCATTTGTAACAAGTCTTGATGACCTTGTTGGTCCCTTTACAAACTTTCCTTCATAGTGAAGGGACCTTATAACTTTGATGCATTCACAAGGAGATCAATGTCAAAGCTGCTTTGGTAACATTTTTGTCCTTCTAGAAGATTGTATAAATCAACAACCGACTTTTTCCAAATTCGAAAGGTGCTCGTGCAGACTTGCTTCTTCTTTTTTTGTGAAGTGCATAATTCTTACTTCAAGATCAACTGGTTGTTGAAGATTTTCCCCAAATAGAGATTCTTCAACTTCTTCCACATGTCTAATGCAAAAGTCTCCTTAAGCATGTAGAAGGAAATGACATCTGAAACATAACCTTATTGTACTTGTTGCACTTTCAATGATTATGCCCTACTTATTTTTATTTATGTCAGTTTCTCAGTGGAATTGGTGAATCCACTTAGTGAGTCAACTCCCCAATTTGCTTTAAGTCAATTCGACTCCATGAGTTTATTTTCCTTGGATTAGGCCAATTATAAGGTCATTGGACTGAGCTTCATGGTTGGGGTTTATTTTATCGCTTGATAGGGACATTATTGTTAATTGTTATATAAATCAAATTAAATAATTTTCTAATGTGAGTAGTATGATGAAAGAAATATATTGTATGTTTGGTATATGAATGTCATGATTCACATTATTGTTCTAAGTATGTTATTGTGATGACCAACATTAAAGTACAATTAACATTGATTTATATTGCAAGGTAATGTTTGTTATTGTCAATGTTAAGTTGGAAGTAATGTGGGTCAAATGGGAGAACCTTAAGATATTAGTGACCAACATTAAGAATTATGATTTATGAAAATATGAGACAAGTGAGAGGATGTGAGATCGTACCGTATCTCATGTTTATCATAATCCTAAGTAGAAACATAATACCATAATTAAGGCACTTAAGTTTCCTACTTTATCTAGAACACCACTTCTTTGATATTTAATTGTAATGGAAATCAGGAATTATAGTTTGAGTGGAAGTGGTTCTCTCTCTAATTTACAACAGAGCATGAGTTACCATCAAAATATATGCTGAATGTAGGCTTATGGAGTGCCTTCTAGGTGACTTGTAGGTGCACTCATTAATGATAAAAGAAGCAATTCAAGCAACTTGAATGGCTGCTGTAGGTATGATTTAGTTTGTGAAATTATTTGCTACTCTATTTGATTTAGTAAATGTTTAAGAATGCTTAAACCGTTGGTTTCTAATGCTTCGGTTAAACCATGTTGTGTCAATATGTCTCTCATTCGCACTTGCTATAGCCTATTGTTCCTTTTCTCATTGAACTCTTAATAGTGAACTTGTATTAGGAGTATTGTTTCCATTCTAAGTTAAAAAAAAAAAGAAGCATTATTTTCAGATATTATGCACTAGGGAGTTATTTCATTAAACATCTCCTAACTAATCCAACACACCCATAGTTTGACCAACAAAATGTCTAGTCCTCGTGGGAGTCACTATCTTAATTGACTTTCCAATTATTTTTTTACCGCCTCAAGCAAAAGGTTGGTTGTTTAATGTTCAAAGAGTTGTTTAAAACAACTCTCACTTTCTTTCTTCTTTTCACAAACAAACAAAAAACCCTTGTTTTTTCTTTTCATTCTTTGCAGCAACAACGAACACCTTCATTTGTTGAGAGAAACGAGCTCGGGACCCTAGCCAACATGGAATTGGTGCAGTTGGTAAAGAAGTGGCTTTGGAACCTAAAGGTCTTAGGTTCACCTCTTGCCACTATCTCACCCTAGGGGGTCAGAGGGATTAATGGGTCAGGAACGAGCCTGATACTTTCCTGAGAGTGTGGTCTGGTGATGGAGCTGCTTATATAACTAACTATTAACGTTGTTATCAAAAAAAAAAAAAAAAAAAAAAAAAGAGAAATGAACTCGGGATCCTTGTTTTATTACCTCCTTTGTAAAAGAGAAGGGCAGCTCGGTGCACGAAGCTCCCGCCTATGCGGGGTCTCAGTGAAGGGTTGGACCACATTTGGGTCTATTGTACACAATCTTACCTTGCTTCACAAGAGGCTATTTCCACGATTTCAACTCGTGACCAAGTAGCACACAACAACAACTCTTACTGTTGTGCCAAGGCTCCTCTTCTTATTCCTCCTTTTCTTCTTTCCAAATCATTCTTCAATTGCACAAAAACAACATATAAACAAATCACGCCACCTTAAAATGCATTATAGAATCTCCAAGCTTCAGCTCATGGCACAATTTCGACAGCCACAACAATTGCAATTGGCAACAATGCTCCAACATTCAACGACACAGCAACAATCAAAGAAATTAGCTCTACTACCACTTGTTGCCGGGCCTAGAGTTTAACTAGTATCAATAATGTCCTTAC
>JAYMFD010003664.1:0-36528 GCA_035771175.1 Paratinospora sagittata | reverse complement strand
TTGTTTCAGGCAATGGCATCGAAGTAGACCCTTCAAAAGTTGAAGCGGTATTAAATTGGAAACAACCTACCACTGTTACTCAAATTCAAAGTTTTCTCGATTCGGCCGGCTACTACAGGCACTTCATCAAGGACTGCTCCAAGATTGCTGAACCTATGACCAAACTCACTCGGAAAGACATACGATTCATTTGGAACGCAGCCTGTGAATCATCATTTTAGGAATTGAAAAAACGCCTTACGACAGCACCAATACTAATCATTCCAAGAAATGGAGTTGGAATTTCATTATACACCGACGCTTCTCTCCAAGGCTTAGGTGCAGTACTAATGCAAGATGACCAAGTTGTTGCATGTGCTTCTAGACAACTATAGATCCATGAGGGTAATTACCCAACGCACGATTTGGAACTCGCAGCTATCATATTCGCACTGAAGTTATGGCGTCACTACCTATATGGTGAGCAGTTCGGGGTCTTCTCAGCTCACAAAAGCCTCAAGTACATCTACACTCAGAAGATGGTTGGAAGTTTTGAAAGACTACGCCTTTAAACTCCAATATCATCCGGGAAAAGTGAACGTTGTGGCTGATGCTTTGAGTAGAAAATCATATGTTGCTGCGTGTACCCTCAACTTCAAAATTGGGAAGTTGGCTACGGAGATGGAGAATTACAACTTACAACTCATTGAAGAAGGAGGAAGATCATGACTCTCCCAATTAACTGCCAACTCCGAGCTTATTCAAAAAATTTCAGCGGCCTAAGCCAACGACTTCCTGTTAATGGAGAAAAGAGAACTCATCCTCAGCGGACAGGACTTTTCCCACTGGTCGGTCTCCGATGATGGAGAAATTTTTTACAAAAGACGTTTGTGCCTATTGAACGACCCTGAAGTTCGAAAAGAAGTGCTCGCTGAAGTGCATCACTCGAGGTTTTCTATGCATCATGGGGTAGACAAAATGTACAAGGATGTCAAGCGACAATTTTGGTTTTCTGGAATGAAGAAGGCTATTGCAGACTTTGTTGCTCGATGTCCCATTTGCCTACAAGTAAAGACGGCACGCAGACTTCCTTTCGGCCTTCTCCATCCTTTACTTATTGGAGAATGGAAGTGAGAGAACATAACAATGGACTTTGTTACTGCCTTACCTCAAAATAATAAAGGACAAGATGCAATTTGGGTTATTATTGAAAGACTTACAAAGTCTGCACACTTTTTACCAATAAAGTTCACGGATAACCCTGCCAAACTAGACGAATTGTATGAAAAAGTGATCGTACGCCTCCATGGCATACCACTCACGATCGTCTCTGATCGAGACCCTCGATTCACATCAAAATTTTGGCAAAGCTTCCAGAGTAGAATGAGTTCCAAGATTACCATGAGCATAACTTTTCACCCACAGACCGATAGGCAGTTAGAAAGTTTGATCCAGATTTTAAAGGGCATGTTACGATGTTGTATACTGTACTTTCACGACGGATGGGCTAAACACTTATATTTGGTTGAATTTGCATACAACAACAGCTACCAATCCAATATTGGCATGGCACCATATGAGGTTCTCTATGGTCACCCTTGTAGATCTCTGGTATGTTGGTTAGACATGGCAGATCAGCAGTAATTGGGGCTAGAACTAGTTCAAGACACTTCTCAGAAGATCAGATTAGTTAAGGAGAGACTTCGTGTGGTACAAGGTCGACAAGCGGAGATAGCTTCTAGAGTTTGAGAAGGAGGACAGTGTCTTTCTAAAATTTCAGCCTACAAGTGGTGTCAAACACTTCAGGATCAAAAGAAAGCTCTCTCCCAATTATATAGCCCATTTAGGATCATCAAACACATTGGCAAACTAGCCTATCGACTATCCCTTTCCTCATCCATGTCCAAAGTTTGTGACGTTTTTCATGTACCCATGCTTCGAAAGTATCATCCTGATCCTTCACATATCGTCCCTCTGGTGGAAGTTCAGGTTAAAGACGGAAACAAATATCAAGAGAGAGTGATACAAATTCTGGATCGGAAAATTTAAGAACTTAGACGACGTAGTATTCCACTTGTAAAAGTGTTTTGGGTTCACCATTGAATAGAGGAAGCAACTTGGGAACGTGAAGATAAAATCAAACAAAGATACCCCGAATTGTTCCAACAATAATTGATGTTGTAATATATTGTACTTTTCACTTATCAATGATATTATTCTTACACAACTATAATTGTGTCAACATCTAATCTCATTACCCAAAATGCAGATGTCTGCTGATAGCACAAACAGGAGTAACGAACCATATACACCATGGCTTGCTTGGTAACCTCAGGGGAGCCCTTTAGGTCCAGAAGCAATCCACAACTTCTATACATCACCAACTCCCTCGCCTCAACGACTGCGAACCCCTTCGCCAGAACGTATATGGTTATATCGTGATGAAAGTGCCCGAAACTATCCAGGCCCCTCATCCTGGCAGGATTTCCTACCAAAACTACCAGGCGGACGAATTCGAACAACAACACGTAAAAGAATTCCCCCACTCAATATACCTCCCCTGAAATGCAACAATTCACACTTCCCTACTCCACCATCTGTCATGCAAATGTCGAAACCTTTTGCAGAAGAATCCGATTCCATTTGCTCTCCACTAATTGATGATGTCGAGGATTTCATAGGCCAGAGTATAGTTCAGGGACCTTACCAGCAATACCTTGATCTAATGGAAGATGACCAAGGTAGTGAATCTCACCAAGACAACAATCATTACTACATGGGCTGAAATTCTTTTAAGGGGGGTAGAGTGTAATACCCCTGGTTTACAAAAAAAAAAAAAAATACCTGAACGTTCGGGCACCCTTTTTTTCTATAAAAAGGGCCCCCTTCCCCCTCATTTCTCACATCACTTCTCCTCACACTCTCTCCCTATTTTAGAAACTCTCTCACCCTCTTTTGAGACTCTCTATCTCTTAGAGACTCTCTACTGGTACGGTGCAGAGCCGTTGCCCTGCAAAGAGCGCAGAACATCAAGTGTTCAATTTGAAGGTGGGAACGAAATAAAGGTTTGCGTGTCTTATGAATTTTTATAAAGTTTTCATTCATTTATCATTATGTCTATTATTCACTTACGCTGCATTATTGTATATAATGTGTATACATGTCATAGTTATGCTTTAATATTTGGAGTCCACGTATTTTACCGTTACTACGTCAGATTAGTGGTCAATTTGACTAAACCAGACTTAGTCTTATCCTTAGTAACTTTGAATAGTGAACGGGAGGCATCTTGCTGCTCTAGAAGACTTAGTATTTAAGCGGGACTTCGTGTTCCCACCTCTCGACCAAGAGATTGGTCTGGTTGGCCCTATTGAAAGCTGTCTACTTGTATAAGTGATACTGGACATCCTAACAATGCATGTGGTGATGCTGACCCTGATAAGCATCACCAAACACTACCAAATCCTGTCTAATATTAGTAAAGATCAGACCCACACATGCATAGTCATCATACATGAAATAAGAACCACTTAGGGATGTAAGTGGTCTGTGATCTATGACGTATTTACTGGTGCAACTATGCCCACTATTATTAATGTTTCCCCTAGAGATGGACGTACAATGTGAACCTAGGATTACTTGGAGATGGACATTTGTACGTGAACCTAGGGCGATGAACGGTCACAGAGCCATTACGAGACGATGTTATGCATACATTCTTATTAAGCCACGTTGTATTATTTATGATGCTATGTTGTGTATATGTTATGTATGATTATGATGTCATCTTTATTATTTGTAATATTCATGAACTATTTTACCCACTGGGCAACAACTCACTCCCGTTGCTAACCATTTTACAGGAGTCTAGGATGGATTGGGTGGAGGTGTTTTGGCCCTCATTTTGTACTCCCTTACTTATAGTTAAGGAGATTTTGGGGAGGATGTTTCCTTATTATTGGCGGTCCTAGACCGCCTACATTCTGTACAAAATATATTCTGAAATTAATGAAATCAGACTTGTACATGAATTGTGTACTTGTGCACTTGGTAATTGTTATAATGCATTCGCACCCCGCCTGTGAGTGTCCCGCTGGTTTAGGTGCATCCGGGCGGGGTGTGACACAATTTGACTAAACCAGACTTAGTCTTGTCCTCAATAACTTTGAATAGTGAATGGGAGGAAGCTTGCTACTCTAGAAGACTTGGTATTTAAGCTGGACCTTGTGTTCCCACCTCTCAACGTGGGGACTGGTTTTTCTTGTCCCATTGAAAGTTGTTTGCTTGTATAAGTTATACTAGACATCCTAATAATGCACGTGGTGATGATAGCACTGATAAGCATCACAAGATGCTGCCAAATCCTGTATAATGTAAGTAAAGACCAGACCCGCACATGCGTAGTCATCATACATAAAAGAAGAATCACCAAGGGACGTAAGTGGTCGGTGACCTATGGATTATTTACGGGTGCAATTGTGCCCACTGTTATTGATGTTTCCCCTAGAGATGGACGTACAATGTGAACCCAGGATTACCTAGAGATTGACATTTCTATGTGAACCTAGGGCGATATACGGTCACAGAGCCATTACGAGACGGTGTTATGTATAATTACATGGTAAGTTATTTATGATGCTATGTTGTGTATATTTGATTTATGATTATGATGTATGGTAACCTATATGGTTCATCCTTAGCACATCCCTAAAGTATACTTGATGAAGTATATTTTGATGAGCATAAACAAAGTATTTTTTGGTGCTAACGAACGTTTTTCAAGAACTTATCTCTGCACCAAAAGAAAAGCAAAAAGCCAAGGAGCGACTTGATGAAGGAACTCAAAGTTTACATCCAACGATCAAGCTCGTTTCAACTAACGGACTTCAACGATCACATCATGATTTCAAGATCACTTCTCTTGGACGTTTCGATCAAGCTTCAAGACTACATCTCTCGATCAACGGTCAAGTCATTCAACTCTGAATTACTCTTATTGAAGATCTCATAATGAAGAGTTGGATTTAACGGTTATGAGAAAAGAGAAATACACAAAGTATTTAAGGTATATATTTCTCTAATCGTTATTGCTCAAAATGTTTTTTAAAACCATGCATATATCATTTTCATATGTTTTCTAAATCTGCATGTTTTGATGTCTTAACTATATTTCAAGAAATTTAATACGATATATTTAATTTGAAATATACCGAGTTTTTATTCGCATTTATCGAATATTTTATAGTGAGTCAAAACTATTTTCAAAGAGTCTTTCAGGATGCTAATTAAATAGCAGCACTCTCTTGAACTTGTATAGTCAAGACGCTGATAGGTCATTAGGATCTTGATAACGCTCAAGGTTGAAATGAAATGATTAATCAGGACGCTTACTTGTATAGTAGCGGTCTTTGTCAACTTCTGAAGTTGTCAGGAAGCTGACTCAGCACCAGCTCACTGAAAGATCTTTTAAAAGTTCTTCAAAGAATGTTTCTTTGAGGACGCTGATGGTTATAAGTTCATTAAATTAGCAGGACGCTTTCTGGATAGGAGCACCCTCACCTTTGGAAATCAACTGAATAACTTTCATGATGTTGATTGTCTTTCAATGTATTTTTAAATGTCTTAACTTGTAGGACGCTTACATAGTAGTAGCGCCCTCATGTTATGTTTTTATCTAGTAGGACGCTCAAGTAATGTAGCACCCTCATGTTTTGTTTTATGTTTTAAAAGCAAGACGCTTACTCGGATAGTAGCACCCTCATGCACTTAATAGTTTTAAAACATAGAAAGACGCTAACTGTGCATTAACGCCCTCAAGGTTTAAGTCGTCTAAAGTCATAAGTAGGTCAGGACGCTAACGAGTTAGTAGCGCCCTCACTTAATTGTTCAGCAGAACGCTTATACGTAGTAAGCGCCCTCAAGAAATAAAACGACAAAGTTGATATTATGTGTTAGGACACTGATTATGAAATCAGGACGCTAATTCAACTACCGTCATTGTTCGAATGAGTACACTACGCTAGTTTACTTTTTCAGAACAGACACTTGCACAGAGTCCTTTTCAGACTTATCAGATACCCTTTCTGATACATGAAAGAAGTTCTTCTAAAACTTTTTTCTTTCATGAAATCTGAAAAGAACCAAAATGTTAGTGAAAATCGCAATTGCTATTTTCATATAACATTCTAGCCGTTGTGTGAAAATGTTCACATTATTTAAACTTCAAATGTCTAACGGCTATGTCCTACTAAGTCTATAAATACCAACACTTAGGACCAAACAACTTGCCAATCACTTTGTGTTGTGCGAATACTTTTGAAAGTTAGTCTGAGTCAAAATGAATTTTATTTTTTAATCTTTCAAAGTATTTTCACTGATACCTATACGATTTTCATATTGAGTTTCAAATATATTTCTATCTTTGAAAATTTGTTTTTATATTGGTATCAACTCAAATTCTCAGCACTAATTCACATTTGGTATCATTCTTTCTGATGATAGAATTTGAGACATAGTTTAAGATATACAGTTGTACTTGATTTCATATTTTAAGTATTGTATTGAACTATATCAGTAGTAGCGTTAAACTACTGATCATTGAACTAGACGTTTTCATACTTATACTTTATATCAATTTTGAAAACAGTCTTTCTTTGATTTTCACCAGTCCTTAATTTTATACGTCAATGTTTTATTGGTATTATATTGTTTTCGTAGAAGCTCTGATTTTTATATCATATCATTCATGCTTTTCGAAACTACACTTGAGCAATACCGAACATTGAAAGGTAAAGGACTAAAGGTATATTTCAACTTAGCATTACCTACTTCACATTTCATATCTTTGTAATGCTATGTACTGTGCTTAATGTAAAGTGTTATACTGCGTTAGAACCACCCAACATCTTAGTGTTGTAATGCTGGTGTGTTTCTGGATTGAAACAACCAGGACAAGTGAAGGTAGTTCATTTGATGATTTCAGTATTGAAATCAGGTAGGTTGTAATGATTTCACTGACCAATAGCTCATTCCGTTGCTAACCATTTTACAAGAGTCTAGGGTGGATTGGGCGGAGGTGTTTTGGGCCCTCATTTTTTACTCCCTTACTTATTTGTTCAATTAGTTAAAGAGATTTTTGGGAGGATGTTTTCTCATTATTGGCAGTTCCAGACTGCCTACATTCCATACAAAATACATTCTGAAATTAATGAAAACAGACTTGTATTTGAATTTTGTATATGCACAGTCGATAACTGTTATAATGCATTCGTACCCCGCCTGCGAGTGTCCCGCCGGTTTAGGCGTGTTCGGGCGGGGTGTGACATTTAATGGTATCAGAGAGAAATAGGAGAAAGAAAAAAAAAAGATATATATATATATATATATATATATATATATATATATATATATATATATATATATGTTGTTGCTAATATATCTACATATATTAGATATATATATCTTTATAACTATATATCTATATATCTATATAGTTAAGCTTTATGATACATATATATATATATATAATTTGTTGCTAATGAGAAATTAGATGAAATGTTGGCATAAACATCAAAAGGAAAGTAGAAAATATTGTCTAATGGGCAAAACATAAATCTTAAAAATCTCAAGAATATATTTTTATGCACTTTACAAATTTTATCTTCCTTTCAGCAAGAAAATGGCCGCTAGTGAAGGAACGACTTCCAGTAGTCGAGAGCGGGTTTTCACAAGACTAGCGGACCTTCACAATCGGAAGGTTATTTTAGTGAGGAACATAGACATGAAGAATACTTGCTTACGCCTAATCCTTCACAACAAGCTCGCGAAGCTAGGCTGGCTAAACATAACTAATGTTGATGGTTATGTCTCTCTCAACTTGGTCAGTTTGTTTTACGACAACATGAGTATTGCGGGACTTCAAGAGGATGGAAGTAGCCCTATCTTGGAGACACAGGTTAGGGGAATGATAATTTCTGTCAATGTTGAATCTATTGCCCGACTAATGAAAATTTTCACAGGAACCAATATCATGAATCCACATGAATCTCAGGCCGTTGTGGAGATCGCAAAATCAAAAGAACAATTGTTCACCTCCCTTACTCTGATGGCATACACAGACAAAAAATATGCCCGCCTCCCAAATACACTCTTAAGACCAAACCTTGCAGGCTTAGGAAAGATTATGGTGGATAATATCCTGCCCGAAGTGGTGAGTAGGAGCATTATGACAAGGGCTCAACTCCTTGTTTTATATTGCCTAGACAAGGGAATTATTGTCTCCCTACCCTACGTCATCATTCAACAAATGGCCAGAGTAACCCAAAACCGTACCCAAAGGGAATATCTCAGCTATGGAGCTTTAATCATGAAGTTGCTAGCCGAGGCAAACCTCAATACCTTTGATGAATCCTCTATATCGAGTACAAAAATGATTTCAGTGACTTCCTATTCCAAAACCTTCAACTCAAAAGGTGGGGTGACCGATGACGAATTATTTGGCACCATTTCAGAGGAAAACAATGAAAGGGCTAGTTACGACACAATTGGTAGTTGACGAAGAAGTCGACGTAAGATTCATACCAGAGGAACGCCAAATAAAGAAGCGAGACAGAGGACTGAGAGAGACCCAGACTCAAACAATGAACAACCCAATCAACAATGGGTCACAGAAGATGAAATCTTTGAGAACCAAGAAGGAAATTTTGACCAACCTAATACAGGTCTAGACGGACAGGGAGTTATGGTAAATCCACTTTTTTGGAACCCCCTGGCCCAAGGGAATATGACGTGTTAAGGGATTCTGATTTAGGAAGTGCCCTACCAACCGATTTCACAATTCCCTATGAACCAACCACCTCAAAATTCAGCTGCACCAAACATCGAAAGACAGGATACCCCGATGAGTCCACTTTTTCAAGACTTTCTGACTCAAGCAAATCCAACCTTTCAAGAAGTTCCAGCTAAGGGAACCTCATATAATTAAACCAACTACCCGCCACCACTGGGTCAGCGAACCAGCCAATAGTTTCAAACAATGCCCACAACCTACCCACCATCGATGGGACAACCAACCTACCCTCCCCCTAAGGGACAACCAACCAACCAAGATGATTGATTTCAAACTATTATGTCATGTTTTGATGAAATGCGTGATGAGTTTAGAACTATGAAACACAAATTCAAGCCTTAGAAGAACAACATAATGGCTCTCAACCTTCTTCTAGTGGTCACTCCGCGACTAGTAGGAGAACTAGGCGGAACAGTAGCTAGGGAAATTAGAAAAATATTTACTAACATTGTAATATTTTTTTTATGAATGAAATATATTTTTTATTATTCGAGGCTATGTTTGGTGGACCGACTTACGACTGTTGGTGCACCCAAGAAGGGGGTGAATTGGGTGATGGTCAAATTTAATTCTTTTCCAGTGACTTAGTGATATACTTTGATACATTGGAATTAAATGCACATACTAACCATAAAGTAAAATGCATAACGTAAAGCACACTAGGATTTATAGTGTTTCGACCAAGCCTACCTCCACTACCTAATCTCCCGATTAGGATTTTCTCCATCCACTAATGATTCTCTTACGGGTGAGAACCAAACGGTTACAATTTTCCCTTTTACAGGTTCAAGGCAAACCTATCATTTTACGAGCTAAGGATGAACTGTTTCTCTTTTACAGGTTCAGAGATAACCTATCCTTTTACAGGTTAAGGATGAACCTATCCTTTTGCGGGCTAAGGATGAACCGATTCTCTTTTACAGGTTTAGAGATAACCTATCATTTTATAGGTTGAGGATGAACCTTCCCTTTTACTGGGAGGAAGAACCATGATCTTTTTACCGGAAAAGGAACAACCGATTTCCTTTTTCCTGGCTGAGGAAGAACCCATGTTCCTTTTATGGGATAAGGAAGAACCGATTTCCTTTTTTCGGGCTGAGGAAGAACCCATGTTCCTTATAAGGGATGAGGAATAACTATTTTCCTTTTTTCAGGCTAGGGAAGAACCCATGAAATCATGTTAAGGTTCATCCTCACTTGTAAAAGAGCTTTCCACTCTTTTTTGCCTTCCTTCTTGAGGAAGAACCCATGTTCCTTTTGTAGGTATTTAGATGTTGGAAGTGAGCATGAATGGTGAACACAACATATGAGAAGCCTAATGATGTTTCTTGAAGAACCTAAGTGAAGAAGTAGAAGAAATTTAGCTAAGTCCACAAGAAGGAAGGCAAAAAAGAGTGGAAATTTGGCTAAGTCCACAAAATCACGTAGTAGTGTAGGTTCTAGGGGGTGCGGCACAGCTCGCGGTGCTGGAATCAGAGAAAAGAAGTGGCTCTGGGCACCACGGCGTAGCTCGCGACACTGCAAATCTTCTCGGAGCGCCGTGGTGCTAGTTTGTAAGTTGCGTTTTAGCAACTTTTGGGGAATTTTGAGGATTTTCTAATTTTTCGGACAACTAAAGGAGGGCATATTATATATCACTATTTAGGGTTTTTCGAGGGAAACATATTGGAAGAGAGTAAAGAATGAAGTTTTGGCAGCTGGAGTGAGGTGGAAGAGAAGATCTACATTGAAGAACATTGACAACTTCTACACGTTCTAGTTTGCTTTCCTTTGTTCTCATTCATGTTTGAACCATTGTTTACCATTTTTATTTCTTTAGTTATGAACTAAACCTCTTTCTAGAGGTGTAGATTGATCCAAACTCGAGATTATGTCTTAGCTTTTATTATTTAATTATTATTAATGAATTCTTTTAGTTTATTTATGTTTTTCTGTGCATAAAGTTGTCAATCCCCTGATCAAGGATTGACCGATCCTAGATTCGAGGTAGATGCTCTAAAGGAAGGTACCTTGAGTTGGAACCTTGAGAGTATAACCTAGGTTATCGTGAGACTCAAAAAGAGATCGAGAACCTTTGAAGTCATTAGGAGAAAATCACAGATCTTAATGAATTATCTTTGTGTTTGGTTTTCATCGAAAGAGTTAAATCAACACAACGATAATATGCTCTAGTTCTGCTTCAAAAGAGAAAATTAGAAACGTTAGGAATTCAGACTTATAAGCTAGAGAATTGATTTAATAATAATACATATATCAAGATATAGTTGAGAGCGAGGTGACATCGAACCTATAGTATATTCTTTATTGATTTATTATTTGATTCACATTGCATTTTTTAGTTATCAATTAATTAGTTTAATTTCTGTCTTAATAATCATTCAATTATTCGATTTTAATTTTCTAGATAAAATTAGGGTTAAAACACGATAGATAGTGTAGTAGATATCCCTGAGGACGATACCCAATTTCTCATCGGAATATATTACAACTTGGCAACCGTTCACTTGCGGTTTGCACGCAACATAATGCTAAGAGAAAATACATTTACAGTCCTACAACTTTCAATGTTCAATAATGCTCAAGTGCAATGTTGAAAAGATATGACAATTGAATTTGAATGCTTCTTTGAAAACATTATGATACCATTAAAACATTGAACTTGAAAATACAGGACCAGTGTAAATACAAAAACACATAATGTTTTCAAAATAGATAAAATGTATAAGCGTGAAAACTTTTGGTTCAGTATTTAATAGTTAACATAACTACTAATATAGTTCGATACAGTACTTAAGATATAAAATCAAGTACACCTGTATCTCTCGAACTATTTCTCAACTTCTTTCTTTAGCAAGATTGATATCAAGTATAGATCAGTGCTGAGAATTTGAGTTGAAACTAGTTCTATATAATTCAAATAGATTTTCAAAGATATAATATAATTTAGGCTCAATATGAAAATCTTTTGAATAAGTAAAGTATCAGTGAAAAGATACTTTGAAAACTTAGAACGTTTGAAAACTTTTGAAAGATTGAAAAATGACTAACATTCAAAAAGTTTTTGGCACAATAAAAATTATCGACAAGTTGTTTGATTCAAAGTGTTGGTATTTATAGACTTAGTAGGAAACAACCGTTAGATACTTGAATTTCAAATTCAAGGTGAACGTTTACACACAATGGTTAGAATGTTATAGGCACCTGCGATTTTTAGTAACATTCTGGTTCTTTCAGATAGCATGTGTAGCATCCGTGCCTTTAGGTGACGTCATTTTGACCCATAGCATGGTTCAAGATCAATCACAAGACCTGGAAATAGCATGGTTCAAGATCAATCACAAGACCTGGAAATAGCATGTAATTTGGGGATTTTGCCCAAATTGGGAGTTTTCACCCAAAGCAAGTCAATTTATGAAATTGACTTGGGATTGTTTAATTGGACCCAAATTAAGTAGAATCATGGGTTTAAAATGTTAGAACCTATGTTAAATTGATATGACTTAGTTCATTTTGACCTTATGGTTTATATTGGCCTAATTGGGGATTTTGACCAAGACTTAGTCAATTGATGAAATTGACTTGATGTATAGTCTAATTGACCCTAATTATAATTGAATTTCATGTATATTAGTGGTTGGATCATGGGATCACCCTATTACATTCAATTTAGGTCAATCTTAGTTTAATTGAGTCTAAATGATCAAGTTGGGCAATATGGAAATTGGCTCAAGGGGGTAGTCAATTTAGAATCTAATTGACTTTAGATTGGTTTGAACATGAGGTTTTGACACACTTTATGCTGATTTTCAGTTGTGTGAACCATGCTATTTCCAGGTCTTGTGATTGATCTTGAACACGTTTAGTCAATTGGAGAGTTTTGGCAATTGGATTGGCTAGACTTAGCCAATCAAGTGTGAGTGTTCTTTTACTTTTGGGTTATTTATATGTGGCATTGTATTATAGAAATGTTTTAAATGCTTATGTATAATGGTATGCATGTTTTAATATTCCATGAAATACATTTGAGCATAATTCATTGGGATGACAATTTGGGTTGAGGCTCCTAGTTGGAATTTCCTCTTTTTGGGAATTCTCGTAAGTCTAGCGGCGATCCCAGTTGTGTACCTGGCAGAGGGTTTTATGCCTTGTGTATGGGTAGGTTAGTTTAAACTAATCCTACGTGCTGCACAACCCCATAAACCCAATTAGAATACGGGTATTTTGCGTGTGTTCGGGTGCTGTGTGTCGCGCACCAGGCCTTGAAACCCCCATACTCATGAGGTGTTAGGTTTGCATGAGCATGACTACAAAATGTTATGCATTGTCTTATGTATGACTTGATGAATTATGTTAGCATGTATGTAATATATTTCGTCATCATGACATTTCAACTGTTTTATGATCTTATCATGTTTTATAAATGCACGTATATGCCACTTGTAAATAACATTCACTGAGCTGGCTGTAGCTCACACCTCACCATCTTCTTTCAGGATCTGATAGAAAAGGAAAAGGGAAGGCTTGACTGCGGAGCGTCCCTTGTTTTTGTTTCATGTAGGTGTTGTACATTTAGTTTTGTATTTTGATAATTATGTACATGATAACACCTAGTAATTGTATATTTAACACATAGTTGGGATGTGTTGGGTTTTGTATCATTTTGAAGACTCTGGAATTTTATGTTTGTAAAACTTTGGAGAAGTAATATTTTATTTCATTATGATCATGATAGTTGGTTGTTAATGATGTATTTTTATTTCTTTTTGGGGATTCGTATATGTATTTTAGGCTGACGGGACGTCGGGTGTACCGATGGAGGGTATACTTGGAGGTTCCCGTGCCGGTCATGACGTCACGTATAGTGGGTCGTGACAACTATGGTATCAGAGCGAGAGTGTTTTAGGTTTAAAATCCTTAAAAGAATAAAAGACTTATATGATATTATGATTGCCTTTATGAGTATGATTATGGGTAGTTATCTTAGGGGTAACTTTTCCTGGATTGTGATCCTGATTGAGCTCTTCCTTATTGTGAATTTCAGATATTTACAAGAGAAGAAAAAAAAAACAGGATCAGCCATGGACCCAGAGGAACGCCTTAGGCGTATAGAGGCAGTCTTAGAGGCCACTCAGCAACAGCAGGCCTAGATTCTCGAGTTGCTAGGCCGTACACAGGGTGTTAGGCCACCACTGCAGGATGATGTGGCAGCGGCTGTAGAGCACAGTAGTGTGGCAGCAGTAGTAGGGGATCAGGCAGAGCAGGCAGTACCAGCTGGGGTCCAGCATGTCGTAGCTGGGGAGACTGAGGCTGAGCGGGCAGAGAAGGACCGCTATGAGAAGGTTATGAAAGCCTTCAAGTTTCAGGATCCTGCTGAGTTTCCGGGAGGTCTTGATTTAGAGCTTGCTGAGGGATGGTTGACTCGGATGGAGACCATATTCAGTGATATGAGGGCGCTTGAGCATGATAAGGTCAAGCTTTCCAGGTTTAAGCAGATTGGCATGGCTAACAAATGGTGGGAACGGGTGGAACGTCTCGAGGGCGAGGTTCGGACTTGGACTAGATTCAAGGAGTTGTTATTTGTAGAGTTCTATCCACGGGCCGAGAGGGATCAACGTCGGATCCAGTTTCTACATCTGACTCAGGGCAACATGTCTGTGAGAGAGTACGAGCAAGAGTTTAACAGGTTGGCACTCTTCGCTCCAGAGATGGTTTATACCGATGAGCTGAGGATGCAGAGGATACGGGATGGTTTCAGAGGCCGTATCCGTGAGGGTTTGGCACTGGCTGGCGTGCAGACCTATGCGCAGGCTATTGGGCAGGCCGCAGATTTTGAGGCCGCAGAGGCCAATTCTCGGATGAGGTTACCTGCAGCAATCCAGGCACCCGCAGCTCCTACAGTTCAGACTCAGCAGGCAGGGTCAGAGGCACATTATTTTAGTGGCAGGAGAGGCCGACGTAATAAGAGGCCAAGATTCAGCGGCAGTGGATATGAGGCATCTGTAGCCTCCGCTCCAGTATCAGTGGTACCACCAGCTGCAGGCCAGAGTGTTCAGATTTTTGGTCGATTCCAGCAGCAGCAACAGAGTTTTGTCAAATCTGGTGGACAGCAGACAGCCGGGGCAGAGTCGCAGGTTGTATCTTCTGCACCTAGAGTACCGTGGCCTATTGTGTGTTATGGTTGCGGGATTCCAGGGCATAAGAGGAACCAATGTCCACAGAGGATGCCTTTTGGTAAGTTTAGACCTACAACTGCACCTACCAGAGAGCAGGCCAGAGCAGTTACGCAGGCAGATCCTGAGGCTAACAAGCAACTAATAGAAGGTACAATCAGCATTTGCAATTCTTTGATGTATGTCTTGATTGATGCTGGTTCTACTCTGTCATTTATTTCTGGTGGTGTAGTAGATAGATTGAGATTGTCTACTGTTAGGACTAGTAAGCCGTTGATTTTGAGTACGGTGGCCGGTAAGAGAATTTATCCTAATATGGTATGTGTGGGATGCATTGTGAGATTCGAGGACCATGAGATGTCTGTTGACCTTAGAGTCTTAGAGTTCCTAGAGTTTGATGCCATTTTGGGTATGGATTGGCTAGCAGCATATCACGCTCACATTGATTGCTTCGGCAAGAGGGTTATCTTTCAGATACCCGGAGAGCCAGTCTTCGTCTTTCGAGGCAGGACTGCATCGAGACCACCTACCCAGGGTAGATTAGCCACTGATGATGAGGTTGCTACGATGGCGGGTTTGACGCCAGTGGATGATGTGGATCAGAGTATTCAGCTAGCAGACATTCCTGTAGTCTGCGAGTACCCAGAGGTTTTTCCTGATGAGTTACCTGGCTTGCCGCCTAGGCGAGAGGTAGACTTTATCATTGAGCTGATGCCCGACACTAAACCCATTTCCATTCCACCGTATCGTATGGCACCGAAAGAGCTGAATGAACTCAGAGCCCAACTTGATGAGCTGATGGACAAGGGATTTATTTCCCCTAGCATGTCACCTTGGGGAGCACCTGTGTTGTTCGTCAAGAAAAAGGACGGGAGTCTTCGTTTGTGTATAGACTACCGTCAGCTGAATAAGGTGACTGTCAAGAACAAGTATCCACTTCCTCGTATTGATGACTTGTTTGATCAATTAATTGGGGCCAAGTTCTTTTCAAAGATTGACTTGAGGTCTAGGTACCATCAATTAAGGATAAGAGATGAGGATGTGCCGAAAATTGCTTTTCGGACGAGGTATGGACATTACGAGATTCTGGTGATGCCCTTCGGGTTGACTAATGCACCAGCTATGTTCATGGATCTGATGCAGAGAGTGTTCAGGCCGTACCTTGACCAGTTCATTATAGTCTTCATCGATGATATCCTAGTATATTCTAAGACAAGAGAGGATCATGAACGTCATCTCAGAGTTACTTTGCAGACATTGTTGCAGCATAGGCTGTATGCTAAGCTGAGCAAGTGTGATTTCTGGATGACTGAGGTGAAATTTTTGGGTCATGTGGTTAGTGCAGAGGGTATTTCTGTTGATTCTGCTAAGGTTGAGGCAATCATTGATTGGCCAAGACCTACCACAGTGACCGAGATTCGTAGCTTTCTGGGTTTGGCTGGCTATTACAGGAAGTTCGTGAAGGACTTTTCCAAGATATCCGCGCCGATAACTAAGCTGACTCAGAAGAACGTGGCCTTCACGTGGTCGGATGCCTGTGAGAAAGCTTTCAGTGAGTTGAAAAAGAGGTTAACCACAGCTCCAGTGTTGATTCATCCAGAGCCTGGGAAAGAGTTGGTGATTTATACTAATGCATCACTCTTAGGTTTGGGATGTGTACTGATGCAAGAGGGTCAAGTGGTTGCATATGCATCTAGACAGCTTAAGGTGCATGAGCACAACTACCCTGTGCATGATTTGGAGCTGGCCGCTATTGTATTTGCACTGAAGCTATGGAGGCACTACCTTTATGGTGAGAGGTTCACTTTGTTTTCTGATCACAAGAGTTTGAAGTACCTCTTTGATCAGAAGGAGCTGAATATGCGGCAGAGGAGATGGCTCGAGTTACTAAAGGATTATGATTTCTCTTTGCAGTATCATCCTGGCAAAGCCAATGTTGTGGCTGATGCTTTGAGCCGTAGGCGAGCAGGGACTCAGGTGGTTGCTTTTCAGATGGCCCAGCAGTGGCATTTACTTGAGAGAGTGACTATGATGAGTATACTCTCAAACGCACCACTTACTGAGATATGTGCTCAGATGCACGTGCAGCTTGCGGATGCCCATATTCCGAGGGTTAGATATTTACAGGAACATTGTCCAGATTATGACATGTACCGTGGATACGCAGACAGTGTTGACCAGGCCGATTGGCAGATTGGTCCAGATGATGTCTTGCGGTATAGAGGGAGACTATGGATCCTATATGATGCTGAGTTGCGTGCTGAGATACTTCGAGAGGCTCACAGGTCTCAGTATACTGTTCATCCAGGGGCTACCAAGATGTACCATGACATGAAGAGATCTGTATGGTGGCACGGGATGAAGAAGAGTATTGCTGAGTATGTGCAGAGATGTGAGGTGTGTCAGCAGGTTAAGGCTGAACACCGGAAGCCTGGAGGTCAGATGCAACCATTGCCCATACCCGAGTGGAAATGGGAACACATCACAATGGTTTTCATCATGGGATTGCCGAGGTCTCAGGGCAGATTTGATGCCATTTGGGTTGTGGTCGATAGATTGACCAAGAGTGCGCACTTCCTTCCTATGAGCGCCAGGGACTCTGTGGATAGACTGAGCAGATTATATGTGAGAGAGATCATGAGGTTGCATGGAGTGCCCTTGTCTATCGTGTCGGATCGAGATCCACGATTTACATCGAGGTTTTGGCAGGCCTTGCAGACTCGATTTGGGACCCGCCTCCGACTCAGTACAGCATTTCATCCTCAGACGGACGGTCAGTCCGAGAGAGTGATTCAGATGCTGGAGGATATGCTCAGGTCTTGCATTTTAGAGTTTGGTGGTGGTTGGGGTGAGCATTTGCCCTTGTGTGAATTTGCTTACAACAACAGTTATCAGGCTAGCATCGGTATGGCACCGTATGAGGCTTTGTATGGAAGACCCTGTAGATCTCCAGCTTGTTGGTACGAGGTGGGTGATACGCAGCTATGGGGCCCTGATGCAGTTGTTGAGCAGACTGAGAAAGTCAAGCTGATTCGGCAGAGGCTGAAGTCAGCTCAGGACAGGCAAAAAAGTTATTATGATAACCGACATCGGCCGTTAGAGTTTGCTGTGAGAGATCTAGTTTTGCTTAAGGTCTCGCCACTCAAAGGACAGATGAGGTTCGGTGTCAGTGGGAAACTTGCCCCTAGGTTTATTTGGCCATTCCGGATTGTTGAGAGGATTGGACCAGTAGCGTACAGGTTGGCTCTACCCTCTCAGCTCGAGGGTGTTCATGATGTATTCCACGTATCGATGCTGAGGAAGTTTAATGAAGATCCATTGAAGGGGTCTTATCCCGATCCAGCTCATGTGCTTGATGTGAGTCATCTGCAAGTTGGGGAGGATACGACTTATGAGGAGTTGCCTATTCAGATTATGGCTCGTAGGGTTCAGAAATTGAGAAATAAGGAAATCCCGCTTGTGCGCGTCAGATGGCAATTCCACGATAATGAAGAGCAAACCTGGGAGCGCGAGGACCAGATGAGAAAGCAATTCCCCGACCTCTTTGCCGACTGAGGTTAGTTCTCTTGCTTTTATTTTTGAGGACAAAAATATTCCTAAGTTGGGGAGAGTTGTAGCACCCGTGCCTTTAGGTGACGTCATTTTGACCCATAGTGTACCCTATACGTATTCGTATACGTATGTGTATATATATTTTGATGCTCGAAGTACGTAAGTTCGAGTGTCTTTGCATGATTTTAGATCATAAAGGGTGCGCATGAAATTTCGGAACCATCGGAGACCCGTTCGACGTCAAAACATTTCAAAAACGATGTTTTGGATCCAGTGGGGCTTTCTCCATGGAGGAAGAAATTTCTGTCACAACTTACATCAATTGTTTGATCTCCTAGATCCGTTGTCTGATTGGGCTGAAATTTTGTCAGCTCATTCTTATATGATAGATATTCATTATGAACGGTGAAGATCTTGATTGCAGTTACCTACTTTGAGTTATAAGACCCAAAACACTGTTTCACGAATTCTGGGATTTTCTTACGTAGTTTTGATCAAACAGTTAGATCTCACAATCCCACCGTTGGATTGAGCCTAAAGTTTACCTTAATGTTAATAACTTACTAATTCAACGTTTGAACGGTTCAGATGTTAAACTCTTACGTATTTTGTAAGAAATGGACTATCTAAGTGCAAGTATTGTAACAGGAAATCTGGGTTTTTGATAGTTTTGGCAACTTTTAGTTGTGGGCCTAAGCTTATCTATTTAAGCAACCAAAACGGGATTTTAGGCTCATTTGCTCATTTCTCAGCCAGAAAAGAGAGAAAGGAGCTGGAGAGGAGAAAAGGAGAGGAAAGTTCGGGTTTGGTGGTTTCTTGCTCAAGAACACCTTAAGGTTTGTATTTTTCCTCCATTTCTTCCTTGAATCTCTCTATTAGTTGCATGATAGCTTTATTTTGAGCATGAGGGTTTCATTTTGATGCATGCATTGTGATGAACCTTGGATGGGTGGAAGACCAAAGTTGGAGTTGAGTCTTGCATATCACATATGTGTGATTAGAGAGTGCAAGGAGTACACTAATGGTGAAAGCCCCAATTTCTAGCAAGAAATTGGAAGGTTTAGTTCAAATGACCTATACTTAGTTTATGGCCTTAGACTTTTTCAAAATGTTTGCATGTCAACTATGTTGATCTAGTGGCCATTGTGGATGATTCCATGTTGCAAGATCAGTAAAATTCATGGTTGAACATGGTGGCCTAGTGTAAAATTGGCAATAGGGCATATGTATGAAAATTTCCAGATTTGGGGCTTTTGATACTCTTGATATAAAATCTGGAAAATTATGCAATGTAGGTCTAATTGGACATGATTAGAGTTGTTTGATGATTGAATTCAGTGGGTTCACATAATGGACACCCTAAGGTTGAAAATTTTTGATCTAGGCTAAGAATTTGACATTTTTCATGTACTTTGACAATTTTGCATGTAATTTGGGGATTTTGCCCAAATTGGGAGTTTTCACCCAAAGCAAGTCAATTTATGAAATTGACTTGGGATTGTTTAATTGGACCCAAATTAAGTAGAATCATGGGTTTAAAATGTTAGAACCTATGTTAAATTGATATGACTTAGTTCATTTTGACCTTATGGTTTATATTGGCCTAATTGGGGATTTTGACCAAGACTTAGTCAATTGATGAAATTGACTTGATGTATAGTCTAATTGACCCTAATTATAATTGAATTTCATGTATATTAGTGGTTGGATCATGGGATCACCCTATTACATTCAATTTAGGTCAATCTTAGTTTAATTGAGTCTAAATGATCAAGTTGGGCAATATGGAAATTGGCTCAAGGGGGTAGTCAATTTAGAATCTAATTGACTTTAGATTGGTTTGAACATGAGGTTTTGACACACTTTATGACTGATTTTCAGTTGTGTGAACCATGCTATTTCCAGGTCTTGTGATTGATCTTGAACCCGTTTAGTCAATTGGAGAGTTTTGGCAATTGGATTGGCTAGACTTAGCCAATCAAGTGTGAGTGTTCTTTTACTTTTGGATTATTTATATGTGGCATTGTATTATAGAAATGTTTTAAATGCTTATGTATAATGGTATGCATGTTTTAATATTCCATGAAATACATTTGAGCATAATTCATTGGGATGACAATTTGGGTTGAGGCTCCTAGTTGGAATTTCCTCTTTTTGGGAATTCTCGTAAGTCTAGCGGCGATCCCAGTTGTGTACCTGGCAGAGGGTTTTATGCCTTGTGTATGGGTAGGTTAGTTTAAACTAATCCTACGTGCTGCACAACCCCATAAACCCAATTAGAATACGGGTATTTTGCGTGTGTTCGGGTGCTGTGTGTCGCGCACCAGGCCTTGAAACCCCCATACTCATGAGGTGTTAGGTTTGCATGAGCATGACTACAAAATGTTATGCATTGTCTTATGTATGACTTGATGAATTATGTTAGCATGTATGTAATATATTTCGTCATCATGACATTTCAACTGTTTTATGATCTTATCATGTTTTATAAATGCACGTATATGCCACTTGTAAATAACATTCACTGAGCTGGCTGTAGCTCACACCTCACCATCTTCTTTCAGGATCTGATAGAAAAGGAAAAGGGAAGGCTTGACTGCGGAGCGTCCCTTGTTTTTGTTTCATGTAGGTGTTGTACATTTAGTTTTGTATTTTGATAATTATGTACATGATAACACCTAGTAATTGTATATTTAACACATAGTTGGGATGTGTTGGGTTTTGTATCATTTTGAAGACTCTGGAATTTTATGTTTGTAAAACTTTGGAGAAGTAATATTTTATTTCATTATGATCATGATAGTTGGTTGTTAATGATGTATTTTTATTTCTTTTTGGGGATTCGTATATGTATTTTAGGCTGACGGGACGTCGGGTGTACCGATGGAGGGTATACTTGGAGGTTCCCGTGCCGGTCATGACGTCACGTATAGTGGGTCGTGACAACTATGGTATCAGAGCGAGAGTGTTTTAGGTTTAAAATCCTTAAAAGAATAAAAGACTTATATGATATTATGATTGCCTTTATGAGTATGATTATGGGTAGTTATCTTAGGGGTAACTTTTCCTGGATTGTGATCCTGATTGAGCTCTTCCTTATTGTGAATTTCAGATATTTACAAGAGAAGAAAAAAAAACAGGATCAGCCATGGACCCAGAGGAACGCCTTAGGCGTATAGAGGCAGTCTTAGAGGCCACTCAGCAACAGCAGGCCTAGATTCTCGAGTTGCTAGGCCGTACACAGGGTGTTAGGCCACCACTGCAGGATGATGTGGCAGCGGCTGTAGAGCACAGTAGTGTGGCAGCAGTAGTAGGGGATCAGGCAGAGCAGGCAGTACCAGCTGGGGTCCAGCATGTCGTAGCTGGGGAGACTGAGGCTGAGCGGGCAGAGAAGGACCGCTATGAGAAGGTTATGAAAGCCTTCAAGTTTCAGGATCCTGCTGAGTTTCCGGGAGGTCTTGATTTAGAGCTTGCTGAGGGATGGTTGACTCGGATGGAGACCATATTCAGTGATATGAGGGCGCTTGAGCATGATAAGGTCAAGCTTTCCAGGTTTAAGCAGATTGGCATGGCTAACAAATGGTGGGAACGGGTGGAACGTCTCGAGGGCGAGGTTCGGACTTGGACTAGATTCAAGGAGTTGTTATTTGTAAAGTTCTATCCACGGGCCGAGAGGGATCAACGTCGGATCCAGTTTCTACATCTGACTCAGGGCAACATGTCTGTGAGAGAGTACGAGCAAGAGTTTAACAGGTTGGCACTCTTCGCTCCAGAGATGGTTTATACCGATGAGCTGAGGATGCAGAGGATACGGGATGGTTTCAGAGGCCGTATCCGTGAGGGTTTGGCACTGGCTGGCGTGCAGACCTATGCGCAGGCTATTGGGCAGGCCGCAGATTTTGAGGCCGCAGAGGCCAATTCTCGGATGAGGTTACCTGCAGCAATCCAGGCACCCGCAGCTCCTACAGTTCAGACTCAGCAGGCAGGGTCAGAGGCACATTATTTTAGTGGCAGGAGAGGCCGACGTAATAAGAGGCCAAGATTCAGCGGCAGTGGATATGAGGCATCTGTAGCCTCCGCTCCAGTATCAGTGGTACCACCAGCTGCAGGCCAGAGTGTTCAGATTTTTGGTCGATTCCAGCAGCAGCAACAGAGTTTTGTCAAATCTGGTGGACAGCAGACAGCCGGGGCAGAGTCGCAGGTTGTATCTTCTGCACCTAGAGTACCGTGGCCTATTGTGTGTTATGGTTGCGGGATTCCAGGGCATAAGAGGAACCAATGTCCACAGAGGATGCCTTTTGGTAAGTTTAGACCTACAACTGCACCTACCAGAGAGCAGGCCAGAGCAGTTACGCAGGCAGATCCTGAGGCTAACAAGCAACTAATAGAAGGTACAATCAGCATTTGCAATTCTTTGATGTATGTCTTGATTGATGCTGGTTCTACTCTGTCATTTATTTCTGGTGGTGTAGTAGATAGATTGAGATTGTCTACTGTTAGGACTAGTAAGCCGTTGATTTTGAGTACGGTGGCCGGTAAGAGAATTTATCCTAATATGGTATGTGTGGGATGCATTGTGAGATTCGAGGACCATGAGATGTCTGTTGACCTTAGAGTCTTAGAGTTCCTAGAGTTTGATGCCATTTTGGGTATGGATTGGCTAGCAGCATATCACGCTCACATTGATTGCTTCGGCAAGAGGGTTATCTTTCAGATACCCGGAGAGCCAGTCTTCGTCTTTCGAGGCAGGACTGCATCGAGACCACCTACCCAGGGTAGATTAGCCACTGATGATGAGGTTGCTACGATGGCGGGTTTGACGCCAGTGGATGATGTGGATCAGAGTATTCAGCTAGCAGACATTCCTGTAGTCTGCGAGTACCCAGAGGTTTTTCCTGATGAGTTACCTGGCTTGCCGCCTAGGCGAGAGGTAGACTTTATCATTGAGCTGATGCCCGACACTAAACCCATTTCCATTCCACCGTATCGTATGGCACCGAAAGAGCTGAATGAACTCAGAGCCCAACTTGATGAGCTGATGGACAAGGGATTTATTTCCCCTAGCATGTCACCTTGGGGAGCACCTGTGTTGTTCGTCAAGAAAAAGGACGGGAGTCTTCGTTTGTGTATAGACTACCGTCAGCTGAATAAGGTGACTGTCAAGAACAAGTATCCACTTCCTCGTATTGATGACTTGTTTGATCAATTAATTGGGGCCAAGTTCTTTTCAAAGATTGACTTGAGGTCTAGGTACCATCAATTAAGGATAAGAGATGAGGATGTGCCGAAAATTGCTTTTCGGACGAGGTATGGACATTACGAGATTCTGGTGATGCCCTTCGGGTTGACTAATGCACCAGCTATGTTCATGGATCTGATGCAGAGAGTGTTCAGGCCGTACCTTGACCAGTTCATTATAGTCTTCATCGATGATATCCTAGTATATTCTAAGACAAGAGAGGATCATGAACGTCATCTCAGAGTTACTTTGCAGACATTGTTGCAGCATAGGCTGTATGCTAAGCTGAGCAAGTGTGATTTCTGGATGACTGAGGTGAAATTTTTGGGTCATGTGGTTAGTGCAGAGGGTATTTCTGTTGATTCTGCTAAGGTTGAGGCAATCATTGATTGGCCAAGACCTACCACAGTGACCGAGATTCGTAGCTTTCTGGGTTTGGCTGGCTATTACAGGAAGTTCGTGAAGGACTTTTCCAAGATATCCGCGCCGATAACTAAGCTGACTCAGAAGAACGTGGCCTTCACGTGGTCGGATGCCTGTGAGAAAGCTTTCAGTGAGTTGAAAAAGAGGTTAACCACAGCTCCAGTGTTGATTCATCCAGAGCCTGGGAAAGAGTTGGTGATTTATACTAATGCATCACTCTTAGGTTTGGGATGTGTACTGATGCAAGAGGGTCAAGTGGTTGCATATGCATCTAGACAGCTTAAGGTGCATGAGCACAACTACCCTGTGCATGATTTGGAGCTGGCCGCTATTGTATTTGCACTGAAGCTATGGAGGCACTACCTTTATGGTGAGAGGTTCACTTTGTTTTCTGATCACAAGAGTTTGAAGTACCTCTTTGATCAGAAGGAGCTGAATATGCGGCAGAGGAGATGGCTCGAGTTACTAAAGGATTATGATTTCTCTTTGCAGTATCATCCTGGCAAAGCCAATGTTGTGGCTGATGCTTTGAGCCGTAGGCGAGCAGGGACTCAGGTGGTTGCTTTTCAGATGGCCCAGCAGTGGCATTTACTTGAGAGAGTGACTATGATGAGTATACTCTCAAACGCACCACTTACTGAGATATGTGCTCAGATGCACGTGCAGCTTGCGGATGCCCATATTCCGAGGGTTAGATATTTACAGGAACATTGTCCAGATTATGACATGTACCGTGGATACGCAGACAGTGTTGACCAGGCCGATTGGCAGATTGGTCCAGATGATGTCTTGCGGTATAGAGGGAGACTATGGATCCTATATGATGCTGAGTTGCGTGCTGAGATACTTCGAGAGGCTCACAGGTCTCAGTATACTGTTCATCCAGGGGCTACCAAGATGTACCATGACATGAAGAGATCTGTATGGTGGCACGGGATGAAGAAGAGTATTGTTGAGTATGTGCAGAGATGTGAGGTGTGTCAGCAGGTTAAGGCTGAACACCGGAAGCCTGGAGGTCAGATGCAACCATTGCCCATACCCGAGTGGAAATGGGAACACATCACAATGGTTTTCATCATGGGATTGCCGAGGTCTCAGGGCAGATTTGATGCCATTTGGGTTGTGGTCGATAGATTGACCAAGAGTGCGCACTTCCTTCCTATGAGCGCCAGGGACTCTGTGGATAGACTGAGCAGATTATATGTGAGAGAGATCATGAGGTTGCATGGAGTGCCCTTGTCTATCGTGTCGGATCGAGATCCACGATTTACATCGAGGTTTTGGCAGGCCTTGCAGACTCGATTTGGGACCCGCCTCCGACTCAGTACAGCATTTCATCCTCAGACGGACGGTCAGTCCGAGAGAGTGATTCAGATGCTGGAGGATATGCTCAGGTCTTGCATTTTAGAGTTTGGTGGTGGTTGGGGTGAGCATTTGCCCTTGTGTGAATTTGCTTACAACAACAGTTATCAGGCTAGCATCGGTATGGCACCGTATGAGGCTTTGTATGGAAGACCCTGTAGATCTCCAGCTGTTGGTACGAGATGGGTGATACGCAGCTATGGGGCCCTGATGCAGTTGTTGAGCAGACTGAGAAAGTCAAGCTGATTCGGCAGAGGCTGAAGTCAGCTCAGGACAGGCAAAAAAGTTATTATGATAACCGACATCGGCCGTTAGAGTTTGCTGTGAGAGATCTAGTTTTGCTTAAGGTCTCGCCACTCAAAGGACAGATGAGGTTCGGTGTCAGTGGGAAACTTGCCCCTAGGTTTATTTGGCCATTCCGGATTGTTGAGAGGATTGGACCAGTAGCGTACAGGTTGGCTCTACCCTCTCAGCTCGAGGGTGTTCATGATGTATTCCACGTATCGATGCTGAGGAAGTTTAATGAAGATCCATTGAAGGGGTCTTATCCCGATCCAGCTCATGTGCTTGATGTGAGTCATCTGCAAGTTGGGGAGGATACGACTTATGAGGAGTTGCCTATTCAGATTATGGCTCGTAGGGTTCAGAAATTGAGAAATAAGGAAATCCCGCTTGTGCGCGTCAGATGGCAATTCCACGATAATGAAGAGCAAACCTGGGAGCGCGAGGACCAGATGAGAAAGCAATTCCCCGACCTCTTTGCCGACTGAGGTTAGTTCTCTTGCTTTTATTTTTGAGGACAAAAATATTCCTAAGTTGGGGAGAGTTGTAGCACCCGTGCCTTTAGGTGACGTCATTTTGACCCATAGTGTACCCTATACGTATTCGTATACGTATGTGTATATATATTTTGATGCTCGAAGTACGTAAGTTCGAGTGTCTTTGCATGATTTTAGATCATAAAGGGTGCGCATGAAATTTCGGAACCATCGGAGACCCGTTCGACGTCAAAACATTTCAAAAACGATGTTTTGGATCCAGTGGGGCTTTCTCCATGGAGGAAGAAATTTCTGTCACAACTTACATCAATTGTTTGATCTCCTAGATCCGTTGTCTGATTGGGCTGAAATTTTGTCAGCTCATTCTTATATGATAGATATTCATTATGAACGGTGAAGATCTTGATTGCAGTTACCTACTTTGAGTTATAAGACCCAAAACACTGTTTCACGAATTCTGGGATTTTCTTACGTAGTTTTGATCAAACAGTTAGATCTCACAATCCCACCGTTGGATTGAGCCTAAAGTTTACCTTAATGTTAATAACTTACTAATTCAACGTTTGAACGGTTCAGATGTTAAACTCTTACGTATTTTGTAAGAAATGGACTATCTAAGTGCAAGTATTGTAACAGGAAATCTGGGTTTTTGATAGTTTTGGCAACTTTTAGTTGTGGGCCTAAGCTTATCTATTTAAGCAACCAAAACGGGATTTTAGGCTCATTTGCTCATTTCTCAGCCAGAAAAGAGAGAAAGGAGCTGGAGAGGAGAAAAGGAGAGGAAAGTTCGGGTTTGGTGGTTTCTTGCTCAAGAACACCTTAAGGTTTGTATTTTTCCTCCATTTCTTCCTTGAATCTCTCTATTAGTTGCATGATAGCTTTATTTTGAGCATGAGGGTTTCATTTTGATGCATGCATTGTGATGAACCTTGGATGGGTGGAAGACCAAAGTTGGAGTTGAGTCTTGCATATCACATATGTGTGATTAGAGAGTGCAAGGAGTACACTAATGGTGAAAGCCCCAATTTCTAGCAAGAAATTGGAAGGTTTAGTTCAAATGACCTATACTTAGTTTATGGCCTTAGACTTTTTCAAAATGTTTGCATGTCAACTATGTTGATCTAGTGGCCATTGTGGATGATTCCATGTTGCAAGATCAGTAAAATTCATGGTTGAACATGGTGGCCTAGTGTAAAATTGGCAATAGGGCATATGTATGAAAATTTCCAGATTTGGGGCTTTTGATACTCTTGATATAAAATCTGGAAAATTATGCAATGTAGGTCTAATTGGACATGATTAGAGTTGTTTGATGATTGAATTCAGTGGGTTCACATAATGGACACCCTAAGGTTGAAAATTTTTGATCTAGGCTAAGTATTTGACATTTTTCATGTACTTTGACAATTTTGCATGTAATTTGGGGATTTTGCCCAAATTGGGAGTTTTCACCCAAAGCAAGTCAATTTATGAAATTGACTTGGGATTGTTTAATTGGACCCAAATTAAGTAGAATCATGGGTTTAAAATGTTAGAACCTATGTTAAATTGATATGACTTAGTTCATTTTGACCTTATGGTTTATATTGGCCTAATTGGGGATTTTGACCAAGACTTAGTCAATTGATGAAATTGACTTGATGTATAGTCTAATTGACCCTAATTATAATTGAATTTCATGTATATTAGTGGTTGGACCATGGGATCACCCTATTACATTCAATTTAGGTCAATCTTAGTTTAATTGAGTCTAAATGATCAAGTTGGGCAATATGGAAATTGGCTCAAGGGGGTAGTCAATTTAGAATCTAATTGACTTTAGATTGGTTTGAACATGAGGTTTTGACACACTTTATGACTGATTTTCAGTTGTGTGAACCATGCTATTTCCAGGTCTTGTGATTGATCTTGAACCCGTTTAGTCAATTGGAGAGTTTTGGCAATTGGATTAGCTAGACTTAGCCAATCAAGTGTGAGTGTTCTTTTACTTTTGGATTATTTATATGTGGCATTGTATTATAGAAATGTTTTAAATGCTTATGTATAATGGTATGCATGTTTTAATATTCCATGAAATACATTTGAGCATAATTCATTGGGATGACAATTTGGGTTGAGGCTCCTAGTTGGAATTTCCTCTTTTTGGGAATTCTCGTAAGTCTAGCGGCGATCCCAGTTGTGTACCTGGCAGAGGGTTTTATGCCTTGTGTATGGGTAGGTTAGTTTAAACTAATCCTACGTGCTGCACAACCCCATAAACCCAATTAGAATACGGGTATTTTGCGTGTGTTCGGGTGCTGTGTGTCGCGCACCAGGCCTTGAAACCCCCATACTCAGGAGGTGTTAGGTTTGCATGAGCATGACTACAAAATGTTATGCATTGTCTTATGTATGACTTGATGAATTATGTTAGCATGTATGTAATATATTTCGTCATCATGACATTTCAACTGTTTTATGATCTTATCATGTTTTATAAATGCACGTATATGCCACTTGTAAATAACATTCACTGAGCTGGCTGTAGCTCACACCTCACCATCTTCTTTCAGGATCTGATAGAAAAGGAAAAGGGAAGGATTGACTGCGGAGCGTCCCTTGTTTTTGTTTCATGTAGGTGTTGTACATTTAGTTTTGTATTTTGATAATTATGTACATGATAACACCTAGTAATTGTATATTTAACACATAGTTGGGATGTGTTGGGTTTTGTATCATTTTGAAGACTCTGGAATTTTATGTTTGTAAAACTTTGGAGAAGTAATATTTTATTTCATTATGATCATGATAGTTGGTTGTTAATGATGTATTTTTATTTCTTTTTGGGGATTCGTATATGTATTTTAGGCTGACGGGACGTCGGGTGTACCGATGGAGGTTATACTTGGAGGTTCCCGTGCCGGTCATGACGTCACGTATAGTGGGTCGTGACAGCATGAATAAGGAAAGTTTCAGGAAACTTGATTCATGCATCAGAGAAAATATCGGATCACTCTGAAAAGGATTATGTGCAAAGATCCATTCTGAAAAGTAGACTGATATAGTGTACGTGTCAGAACAGTGGCAATTTGAATTAGCGTCTTAATTTCCTAATCAACGTCATGATTTCCTAATCAGCGTCCTAACGCATAATATCAACTTTGTTGTTTTGTTCCTTGAGGGCGCTCATTATGTATTTCCTGCTGAATAATGAAGTGAGGGCGCTACTAACTCGTAAGCATCCTGACTTGCTTTGCAACAGAAATGACTCAACTTTGAGGGCGCTAATACACAATTAGCGTCCTACTTTGTTTTAAGAACAATTAAATACATGAGGGCGCTACTTCCTGGTAAGCGCCCTACTTTTTAAAGACATAAAACATAAGGGCGCAACAACCATGTAAGCGTCCTGTCATTTCAAAATATTTGAAAACAAAACCAAGTACGCTAAAGGATAATCAGCGTCCTGAAAGTTATTAAGTTGGTTCCCAAAGATGAGGGCGCTCATATCCAGGTAGCGTCCTGATAGTTTATCCAACTTATAACTATCAGCGTCCTCAAAGATAAATTCTTTGAAGAACTTAGAAATCTTTCAGTAGGCTGATGCTGAGTCAGCGTTCTGACAATTTCAGAAGCTGACTAAAGGGAGGTCGTTACTTACAAGTAAGTGTCCTGATGAATCAGTTCAATTCAACCTTAAAATTTATCAGCATCCTAATGAGTCATCAGCATCCTGATTTGTTAAGTTCAGAAGAGCGCTGCTGAATCATTAGCGTCCTGAAAGACTCTTGAAAAAATAGTTTTGACTCATGATTAAAAATACGATAAATACGATTTAAAAACTCGGTCAATTTAAAATCAAATCGAACATAAAAAATTAAATCATTTGAAATACCTTAAAGTATATGTTTCAAAACATGCAAATTTGAAAAACGTATGCAAGTGATTTGTGCATGATTTTGAGAAACGTTTGAGCAATATCGATTAGAGAAAATGTTTTATGTATTTCTCATATTTCTCATATTTCTCATAATCTTTAAATCCTACTATTCATTATGAGATCTTTGATGTGAACTTCATGCTTGAGTTGAATTTTGTGAACGTTGATCGAATGATGTAGTCTTAAAGCTCTTGATCGAATCGTTCATGTTGTGTGATCTTGAAATCATGATATGATCTTTAAGGTCTTTTGATTGAAACGATCTTGAACGTCTGATATGACCTTAAGTTCCTTGATCGAATCATTCTTTGGCTTTTTGCTTTCATGAGGTGTTGAGATAAATTCTTGATTGAAGCTCGTTAGCACCGAAAATAATTTTTTTTGTAATCATCAAAATATACTTCATCACAGTATATTTAGAGACGTGGTAAGTGATGAACTGTTTAGGCCAACAACGACCATTATTTTCTTTCGTATCACTAACTTTGGAATGGTATGGGACAAAACAAATTTCGTAGATACCAAATAAAACTTTGGAAGTAAGAAAACTCACGACCTTGTGTGCAAAACATCAGGGAAAGTTAAATCACTAAGATTATCACTAAGTTTACACGGTATGGGATGAGTAAACTTGGACAATACTATTAGTGAACTCCTCTCTAACCGATGTTTTCTTTAGAGACCGTGTTTATACAGCTTAACTTGGTTGTACCCTTTATTACCAAATTCATGTGGTATGGGACACAAGAATTCAGATAACAATTGAAAAGGCTAAGGAAAAAAGTTTGAACACATAAGAATGCAATAGAATGCTAGACTAGGGCATTTGCCGAGGCTAGTCTCAAAATTTCTATGACTCGTATGGATTTTCAGAAAGGTAGGTATGTTCATAAAACCAGAAACAAAATATTTGAAATACTTTCAAGACTTATACTTCTTATACAAACACTCCAACCTTGTTTTATTCCTTGGCCAAACATAGGAGACACATGAAATTCTTTGATTCCTCACCAAACCTTACACCATACCTAGAAAATAGGTGGTTTTATAATTGCAGAACTCTCAAACTTATGAATTGCTGAGAATATCATATCACTATACTTGGCTATATTTCCTAAAGCATAGTTTTATTTTTCTCCTTGCCAGTGAGAAAAATGCAACCCAGGAAAAGAGGAAGGTCACGCATAGTCTGTCCAACAGATGAGGCAACTCCTGAGGCACATAAGCAGGAAATGCTGCCTCAGAGGACAGAGCAGGCCGCACACGACACTGCCACCACTTTTGGACAGGCAGTTCCACCTCAACCCACACCTTTCGTCGTGCCTCCGAGCATGGAACACTTTTTTCGTCGGATTCATTGAAGCGATGAAAGTGACTATACAAACGACCATCAGGGGAGACTGCGGCCAATCAGGTGATCATTGTCTAGACACCTGTTCGATTTGGGTCGGAGAGCCAAACCCACTAGATCACGAAATATAAAAGGCTACAACCCTTTACCTTTTTTGACAACATTGATGCGGATGAAGCACAAAAATGGCTTGATGAGTCAAAAAAAGCTCTTAAGGCTGTGGGAGTCGACGAGGGTCAAAAAATTCCAATAGCTTCCTACCAACTTGTTGGTGGAGCTAACACTTGGTGGATAACGGTGAAGGAAAACCCAAGGGTTAATGTAACAAACATGACTTGGTTGAAATTTGAGTCACTATTCATTGATGAGTACTTACATGGCGCAGTGAAGAGGCAAAGACAGAAGGAGTTTGCCAAGCTTTACCAGGGTAGCATGACAGTCCGAGAGTATGCTATTAGGTTCAAGGAATTATCAATTTTCACTCTCTCCATCATCTTAATGGAGCGAGATAAGGCTGAGAAATTCTATAATGGCCTTCGTCCAGACATTCGACAAGCCTTATCAATCTTGGAGCGCAAGAATTACATGGAGCTAGTTAATATGGCCATGAACTTTGAACAAGAGAAAATGGATCAAGAACAGAGGAAAATGGGTGGAAGATTTTGCCCAGCAGGGCAACAAGAAGAAGCCCTATCAAAATCCAAACCCAGCCCCCTTGCAAAAGCAAGAGGCCAATGCACCTGCGGGTTAAACTTTTAACCCTAGCCAATAGGGTTTTCAAAATCAGAACAGAGGAGGCCGCAATGGAAGAAGCGGTCGCCGCAATGGCAATGGAAAAGGTGGTGGCCAACAACACCACAATCAGCACGGCCAACTGAACCAAGAACAAACGCCTAACCATCAGAGGTTAACTTGTTACAATTGCGGCCAACAGGGCCACGTAAAAAGGCTCTGTCCCCACCCCCCACAACCGCATCACCTGATTCCAGGGATCCCAGTCAAACAAGCCCCACCTGCTATAAACGCCCACCTCAGGCAAAACCACCAAAACCAGGGACAAAGACAACAAGGAAGAGCCTATGTTGTGGCCCAGCAACACGTTCCAGACGATAATAATGTGGTGGAAGGTACATTTCTCTTGTTCAATATAATGGTACATGTCTTATATGATTCAGGTTCCACGCATTTTTTTATATCTTCTACATTGGTAGCACAATTAGGTTTGCAACTTGAACCAACCAACTTCACTATCCATGTTTCAACAACAATTGGACCTGGTACTATTCAAGATCCAAGGCACCCAAAAATAAATTCACAGCTCAATTGTCTCACTCCTCAAAGCAAAACTCTGATCTTTATCCATTAGTGACAATAATGAGCCTCCACAACCATACCCTCTCGATGTACATGACATCGAAGTCATATATGAATTCCCAATGGTATTTCTAAACGACCTTCCTGGCCTACCCTCGTTTCGGGAATTTGACTTCGAAATCAAATTGATATCGGGAACTGAACCCATTTCTATTCACCATACAAAATGTCCAACGTCGAGCTGGTTGAGTTAGATAAACAACTGAAGGAATTAGAGAGTACAGGCTTCATCAAAAAAAGTTCATAACCCTGGGACGCTCTAGTTTTGTTCGTTAGAAAAAATGATGGTTCGTTACGACTTTCCATCGACTATCGCAAGTTGAATAACACAACTATCAAGAACAGATACCCATTGCCCAAGATCGATGATTTGTTCGACCAACTCAGAGATGCCAAATACTTCTCTATGATTGATTTACGATCCGGCTATCATCAATTCTGGATCAGAGAGTCGGACGTCAATAAAACAACTTTCCGAACTCGGTATGGTCATTACGAGTTCTTGGTCATGTCATTCGACCGCATGTTAATGGAGAAAAGAGAACCCATCCTTAGAAGACAGGACTTTCCCCACTGGTCAGTCTCCGATGATGGGGCAGTTTCCTACAAGAAACGTTTGTGCCTACCGAACGACCCTCAAGTTTGAAAAGAAGTGCTCACCGAAATGCATTGCTCAAGGTTTGCTATGCATCCTGGGAGAGGCAAAATGTACAAAGATGTCTAGCGACAAATTTGGTTGTCTGAAATGAAGAAGGCTATTGCAGACTATGTTGCTCGATGTCTCATTTTCCAACAAGTAAAGGCGAAACACAGACTTCTTTCTGGCCTTCTCCTGCCTTTACCTATTGGAGAATAAAAGTGGGAGAACGTAGCAATGGACTTAGTTCCTGCCTTACCTCAAAATAATAAAGGGCAAGATGTAATTTGGGTTATCATTGACAAACTTACAAAGTTTACACACTTTTTACCAATAAAGTTCAAGGATAACCCGACCAAGCTAGCCGAATTGTATGAACAAGAAATCGTGCGCCTCCATGGCATATCACTCACGCCATCTCTGATCGAGACCCTCGATTCACATCAAACTTTTGGCAAAGCTTCCATAGTAGAATGGGCTCCAAGATTACCATGAGCACAACTTTTCACCCACAGACCGACGGGCAGCTAGTGTTGGTCCTACCCAAAAGGGAGGGTGAATTAGGTGCAATGGTCAATTTTAAATTTATCTTCCAATAACTTAGTGATTTACATGAGTATATTAGAATTGGATGCAAAATAGAACACAGACTAAATTGCAAAAGTGAAACGCACGATTTATCATGGTTTGGCAGCGCCTACATCTACTACCTAACCTCCTCAGTTAGTATTTAAACCTTATCACTAAGGGATTCTCTTAAGGGTGAGAACCAAACCGTTACAGCTTCTCTTTTACAGGTTAAAGGCAAACCCATCCTTTTACGGGCTAAGGATGAACCGTTTCTCTTTTAAAGGCAAGAGATAGCCTATCCTTTTACTGGATAAGGATGAACGGGTTTCCTTTTTTTGGGCTGAGGAAGAACCCATGTTCCTTTTACGGGATCAGGAAGAACAATTGTGATTTCAAGCCTGAAATCACTTAAGTGAACCACGTCCACTTGTCTTGGTTGTTTCACGCTGAAACACACCAACATTACAACAAATAATGTTGGTTCTTGCAAATTAGAACAGTTTACAATTAAGCACATTACATAGCATTGCAGAGATATAGAATATGAAATAGGTAATGCTAAGTGGAAATACACCTTAGTCATTTACCTTTCAATGTTCGGTATTGCTCAAGTGCAGTTTCGAAAAACATGAATGATATGATATGAAAATCAGTGCTTCTTGGAAAATAAAATATACCGAATAAAGATTGACTTAAAACACGAAGGACTGGAGTAAATCAAAGACGCAGACAGTTTTCAAAAAAAATATAAAATATAAGTATGAAAACTTCTGGTTTTCTGATCAATAGTTAACCAACTACTGATATAGTTCTATACAGTAATTAAGATATGAAATCAAGTACAACGGTATATCTTGAACTATTTCTCAAATTTTATCTCCAGCAAGAATGATACCAAATATGAATCAGTGCAGAGAATTTGAGTTGATGCTAGATCAAATAGATTTTCAAAGATAGAATGAAAATAAGCTCAGTATGAAAATCATTTGAGTACGTAACGGTACTAGTGAAAAATACTTTGAAAGATTAGAAAAATGAAATTCATTTTGACACAGACTAACTTTCAAAAAGTATTGGTACAATACAAACTGATTGGCAAGTTGTTTGATTCTAAGTGCTGGTATTTATAGACTTGGTGGGACATAGCCGCTAGACATTTGAAGTTCAAATAACATGAACGTTTACACACCACACAATGGCTAGAATGTTATATGAAAATGGCAATTGTAATCACTAACATTTTGGTTCTTTTCAGATTTCATAAAAAAGGAAAGTCTTAGAAAAACTTATTTCATGTATTAGAAACGATCTCTGATAGGTTTGAAAAGGACTCTATGCAGAATTCTGTTCTGAAAAAGTAAACTGATGTAGTGTAGTTGTTCGAATAGTGATGGTTGTTGAATTCGTGTCCTAATTCCGTAACCAGTGTCCTAACGCACAATATCAACAATATCATTTTGTTCCTTGAGGGCACTTATTACGTATAAGCGTCTTGCTGAACACTTAAGTGAAAGCGCTACTAACTCATAAGCGTCCTGACTTATTTTGACATTTAAATGACTTAAACTTGAGGGAGCTAATGCACGGTTAGCGTCCTGCTATGTTTTAAAACAACTAAGTGCATGAGGGCGCTACTATCCGAGTAAGCGTCCTGCCAGTTTTAAACATAAAACAAAACATGAGGGCGCTACATTACGTAAGCATCCTACCAATTAAAAACATTTTAAATAAAACACAAACACGCTGAAGGACAATCAGTGTCTTGAAAGTTACTAAGTTGATTCCTAAAGGCGAGGACACTTCTATCCAGATAGTGTCCTGATAGATTGTTCAACTTATAACTATCGGCGTCCTCAAAGAAGCATTCTTTGAAGAACTTAAGACATCTTTCAGTGAGCTGCTGTTGAGTCAGCTTCCTGACAACTTCAAAGGTTGACTAATAAAGGAGGTCGCTACTATACAAGTAAGCGTCTTGATAAATCAGTTCAATTCAACCGTGAACGTTATCAGCGTCCTAATGGACTATTAGCGTCCTGACTTATCAAGTTCAAGAGAGCATTGCTATTTCATTAGCGTCCTGAAAGACTCTTTGAAAATAGTTTTGACTCGCGATAAAATATATGATAAATGCGAATAAAAACTTGGTAGATTTCAAATTAAATATACAGTATTAGATCATTTTAAATACCGTAAAAACATTAAATCAAAACATGCAGATTAGCAAAACATATGTAAATGATTTATGCTTGGTTTTGAAAAACATTTTGAGCAATAACGATTAAAGAAAGATATACCTTAAATACTTTGTGTATTTCTCTTTTCTCA
>JAYMFD010003661.1:0-28991 GCA_035771175.1 Paratinospora sagittata | reverse complement strand
AAAGTCTTCAAAATCACTTTCGATATAGTATTTCATTTTTACAAAAATGTTTTCCGAAAGGTTTTAATCATAATTTTAATGAGTTTTGAATTATTTGAAAGTGTTTATTCTTATATCAAAGTGTTTTGAGTCATTGAAATGGTTCTTTAGTGTCAAAATATTAATTTCTCAAAAATAAGGCTATCCAGCAATTGGCACGTCTTAGACTAAAATCTTATATTTCTAACGAGAAAAATGTGGGCACTTCTGCTTGCTCGATTTTTCTATTCCTTCACAGTTTTGCCAGGTTATCTTAATTGAAATATTCTCTAGTAACACCTAGATGATTCCCATTGTCTCGCACGCCCAAAAAACTTTAGATTGAACAATGTTTTGAATTCAAATCATTTTTTAGTACTCTTGCTCTTTAACCTTCAACTTCAAATTTTATAAAACACTCATTCTCTGATTTTTAAAAATTCAACACGCACGATATTTGCAAGTTAGATTGAGCTTTTCGAAGAGTTTTTCAAGAGCAGAAAGTAATGATTCTTGCCTTTGCAAAAAAAGGCTTCGAATTGAATCAAAATTGCAATCTGTCTTGATGTTCAGCTAGTTCTTCATTTTATCCCTTGTGTGCTAAGATTTGCAGAGGCTATCCATTGTTTAAAACTCTAAGTATATGAAGTGGTCTCGGCAAGATAACACATCAAAGAGGAACACATCACCTGTTTTGCATCAAGAACACATCAAACAATAGCTTTCGAATTCGACAATGATCAAGCTCGAAGAACGAAGACATATCTCATGTCTAATGCATTAGTTTGATCTCTGGTGTGTAAGGTAACCCCTCGATCAATCTTACACTAAAACTCTGAAAATTGCAAAGTCCTCAAAATCACTTTCGATATAGTATTTCATTTTTACAAAAATGTTTTCCGAAAGGTTTTAATCATAATTTTAATGAGTTTTGAATTATTTAAAAGTGTTTATTCTTATATCAAAGTGTTTTGAGTCATTGAAATGGTTCTTTAGTGTCAAAATATTAATTTCTCAAAAATAAGGCTATCCAGCAATTGGCACGTCTTAGACTAAAATCTTATATTTCTAACGAGAAAAATGTGGGCACTTCTGCTTGCTCGATTTTTCTATTCCTTCACAGTTTTGCCAGGTTATCTTAATTGAAATATTCTCTAGTAACACCTAGATGATTCCCATTGTCTCGCACGCCCAAAAAACTTTAGATTGAACAATGTTTTGAATTCAAATCATTTTTTAGTACTCTTGCTCTTTAACCTTCAACTTCAAATTTTATAAAACACTCATTCTCTGATTTTCAAAAATTCAACACGCACGATATTTGCAAGTTAGATTGAGCTTTTCGAAGAGTTTTTCAAGAGAAGAAAGTAATGATTCTTGCCTTTGCAAAAAAAGGCTTCGAATTGAATCAAAATTGCAATCTGTCTTGATGTTCAGCTAGTTCTTCATTTTATCCCTTGTGTGCTAAGATTTGCAGAGGCTATCCATTGTTTAAAACTCTAAGTATATGAAGTGCTCTCGGTAAGATAACACATCAAAGAGGAACACATCACCTGTTTTGCATCAAGAACACATCAAACAATAGCTTTCGGATTCGACAATGATCAAGCTCGAAGAACGAAGACATATCTCATGTCTAATGCATTAGTTTGATCTCTGGTGTGTAAGGTAACCCCTCGATCAATCTTAGCACTAAAACTCTGAAAATTGCAAAGTCTTCAAAATCACTTTCGATATAGTATTTCATTTTTACAAAAATGTTTTCCGAAAGGTTTTAATCATAATTTTAATGAGTTTTGAATTATTTGAAAGTGTTTATTCTTATAGCAAAGTGTTTTGAGTCATTGAAATGGTTCTTTAGTGTCAAAATATTAATTTCTCAAAAATAAGGCTATCCAGCAATTGGCACGTCTTAGACTAAAATCTTATATTTCTAACGAGAAAAATGTGGGCACTTCTGCTTGCTCGATTTTTCTATTCCTTCACAGTTTTGCCAGGTTATCTTAATTGAAATATTCTCTAGTAACACCTAGATGATTCCCATTGTCTCGCACGCCCAAAAAACTTTAGATTGAACAATGTTTTGAATTCAAATCATTTTTTAGTACTCTTGCTCTTTAACCTTCAACTTCAAATTTTATAAAACACTCATTCTCTGATTTTCAAAAATTCAACACGCACGATATTTGCAAGTTAGATTGAGCTTTTCGAAGAGTTTTTCAAGAGAAGAAAGTAATGATTCTTGCCTTTGCAAAAAAAGGCTTCGAATTGAATCAAAATTGCAATCTGTCTTGATGTTCAGCTAGTTCTTCATTTTATCCCTTGTGTGCTAAGATTTGCAGAGGCTATCCATTGTTTAAAACTCTAAGTATATGAAGTGCTCTCGGTAAGATAACACATCAAAGAGGAACACATCACCTATTTTGCATCAAGAACACATCAAACAATAGCTTTCGGATTCGACAATGATCAAGCTCGAAGAACGAAGACATATCTCATGTCTAATGCATTAGTTTGATCTCTGGTGTGTAAGGTAACCCCTCGATCAATCTTAGCACTAAAACTCTGAAAATTGCAAAGTCTTCAAAATCACTTTTGATATAGTATTTCATTTTTACAAAAATGTTTTCCGAAAGGTTTTAATCATAAATTTAATGAGTTTTGAATTATTTAAAAGTGTTTAATCTTATACCAAAGTGTTTTGAGTCAATGAAATGGTTCTTTAGTGTCAAAATACTAATTTTTCAAAAATAAGGCTATCCAGCAATTTGCACGTCTTAGACTAAAATCTTATATTTCTAACGAGAAAAATGTGGGCACTTCTGCTTGCTCGATTTTTCTATTCCTTCACAGTTTTGCCAGGTTGTCTTAATTGAAATATTCTCTAGTAACACCTAGATGATTCCCATTGTCTCGCACGCCCAAAAAACTTTAGATTGAACAATGTTTTGAATTCAAATCATTTTTTAGTACTCTTGCTCTTTAACCTTCAACTTCAAATTTTATAAAACACTCATTCTCTGATTTTAAAAAATTCAACACGCACGATATTTGCAAGTTAGATTGAGCTTTTCGAAGAGTTTTTCAAGAGCAGAAAGTAATGATTCTTGCCTTTGCAAAAAAAGGCTTCGAATTGAATCAAAATTGCAATCTGTCTTGATGTTCAGCTAGTTCTTCATTTTATCCCTTGTGTGCTAAGATTTGCAGAGGCTATCCATTGTTTAAAACTCTAAGTATATGAAGTGGTCTCGGTAAGATAACACATCAAAGAGGAACACATCACCTGTTTTGCATCAAGAACACATCAAACAATAGCTTTCGAATTCGACAATGATCAAGCTCGAAGAACGAAGACATATCTCATGTCTAATGCATTAGTTTGATCTCTGGTGTGTAAGGTAACCCCTCGATCAATCTTAGCACTAAAACTCTGAAAATTGCAAAGTCTTCAAAATCACTTTCGATATAGTATTTCATTTTTACAAAAATGTTTTCCGAAAGGTTTTAATCATAATTTTAATGAGTTTTGAATTATTTAAAAGTGTTTATTCTTATATCAAAGTGTTTTGAGTCATTGAAATGGTTCTTTAGTGTCAAAATATTAATTTCTCAAAAATAAGGCTATCCAGCAATTGGCACGTCTTAGACTAAAATCTTATATTTCTAACGAGAAAAATGTGGGCACTTCTGCTTGCTCGATTTTTCTATTCCTTCACAGTTTTGCCAGGTTATCTTAATTGAAATATTCTCTAGTAACACCTAGATGATTCCCATTGTACTTTAGATTGAACAATGTTTTGAATTCAAATCATTTTGTAGTACTCTTGCTCTTTAACCTTCAACTTCAAATTTTATAAAACACGCATTCTCTGATTTTCAAAAATTCAACACGCACGATATTTGCAAGTTAGATTGAGCTTTTCGAAGAGTTTTTCAAGAGAAGAAAGTAATGATTCTTGCCTTTGCAAAAAAAGGCTTCGAATTGAATCAAAATTGCAATCTGTCTTGATGTTCAGCTAGTTCTTCATTTTATCCCTTGTGTGCTAAGATTTGCAGAGGCTATCCATTGTTTAAAACTCTAAGTATATGAAGTGGTCTCGGTAAGATAACACATCAAAGAGGAACACATCACCTGTTTTGCATCAAGAACACATCAAACAATAGCTTTCGAATTCGACAATGATCAAGCTCGAAGAACGAAGACATATCTCATGTCTAATGCATTAGTTTGATCTCTGGTGTGTAAGGTAACCCCTCGATCAATCTTAGCACTAAAACTCTGAAAATTGCAAAGTCTTCAAAATCACTTTCGATATAGTATTTCATTTTTACAAAAATGTTTTCCGAAAGGTTTTAATCATAATTTTAATGAGTTTTGAATTATTTGAAAGTGTTTATTCTTATATCAAAGTGTTTTGAGTCATTGAAATGGTTCTTTAGTGTCAAAATATTAATTTCTCAAAAATAAGGCTATCCAGCAATTGGCACGTCTTAGACTAAAATCTTATATTTCTAACGAGAAAAATGTGGGCACTTCTGCTTGCTCGATTTTTCTATTCCTTCACAGTTTTGCCAGGTTATCTTAATTGAAATATTCTCTAGTAACACCTAGATGATTCCCATTGTCTCGCACGCCCAAAAAACTTTAGATTGAACAATGTTTTGAATTCAAATCATTTTTTAGTACTCTTGCTCTTTAACCTTCAACTTCAAATTTTATAAAACACTCATTCTCTGATTTTCAAAAATTCAACACGCACGATATTTGCAAGTTAGATTGAGCTTTTCGAAGAGTTTTTCAAGAGAAGAAAGTAATGATTCTTGCCTTTGCAAAAAAAGGCTTCGAATTGAATCAAAATTGCAATCTGTCTTGATGTTCAGCTAGTTCTTCATTTTATCCCTTGTGTGCTAAGATTTGCAGAGGCTATCCATTGTTTAAAACTCTAAGTATATGAAGTGGTCTCGGTAAGATAACACATCAAAGAGGAACACATCACCTGTTTGGCATCAAGAACACATCAAACAATAGCTTTCGAATTCGACAATGATCAAGCTCGAAGAACGAAGACATATCTCATGTCTAATGCATTAGTTTGATCTCTGGTGTGTAAGGTAACCCCTCGATCAATCTTAGCACTAAAACTCTGAAAATTGCAAAGTCTTCAAAATCACTTTTGATATAGTATTTCATTTTTACAAAAATGTTTTCCGAAAGGTTTTAATCATAATTTTAATAAGTTTTGAATTATTTAAAAGTGTTTAATCTTATACCAAAGTGTTTTGAGTCAATGAAATGGTTCTTTAGTGTCAAAATACTAATTTGTCAAAAATAAGGCTATCCAGCAATTTGCACGTCTTAGACTAAAATCTTATATTTCTAACGAGAAAAATGTGGGCACTTCTGCTTGCTCGATTTTTCTATTCCTTCACAGTTTTGCCAGGTTATCTTAATTGAAATATTCTCTAGTAACACCTAGATGATTCCCATTGTCTCGCACGCCCAAAAAACTTTAGATTGAACAATGTTTTGAATTCAAATCATTTTTTAGTACTCTTGCTCTTTAACCTTCAACTTCAAATTTTATAAAACACTCATTCTCTGATTTTTAAAAATTCAACACGCACGATATTTGCAAGTTAGATTGAGCTTTTCGAAGAGTTTTTCAAGAGCAGAAAGTAATGATTCTTGCCTTTGCAAAAAAAGGCTTCGAATTGAATCAAAATTGCAATCTGTCTTGATGTTCAGCTAGTTCTTCATTTTATCCCTTGTGTGCTAAGATTTGCAGAGGCTATCCATTGTTTAAAACTCTAGGTATATGAAGTGGTCTCGGCAAGATAACACATCAAAGAGGAACACATCACCTGTTTTGCATCAAGAACACATCAAACAATAGCTTTCGAATTCGACAATGATCAAGCTCGAAGAACGAAGACATATCTCATGTCTAATGCATTAGTTTGATCTCTGGTGTGTAAGGTAACCCCTCGATCAATCTTAGCACTAAAACTCTGAAAATTGCAAAGTCCTCAAAATCACTTTCGATATAGTATTTCATTTTTACAAAAATGTTTTCCGAAAGGTTTTAATCATAATTTTAATGAGTTTTGAATTATTTAAAAGTGTTTATTCTTATATCAAAGTGTTTTGAGTCATTGAAATGGTTCTTTAGTGTCAAAATATTAATTTCTCAAAAATAAGGCTATCCAGCAATTGGCACGTCTTAGACTAAAATCTTATATTTCTAACGAGAAAAATGTGGGCACTTCTGCTTACTCGATTTTTCTATTCCTTCACGGTTTTGCCAGGTTATCTTAATTGAAATATTCTCTAGTAACACCTAGATGATTCCCATTGTCTCGCACGCCCAAAAAAGTTTAGATTGAACAATGTTTTGAATTCAAATCATTTTGTAGTACTCTTGCTCTTTAACCTTCAACTTCAAATTTTATAAAACACTCATTCTCTGATTTTCAAAAATTCAACACGCACGATATTTGCAAGTTAGATTGAGCTTTTCGAAGAGTTTTTCAAGAGAAGAAAGTAATGATTCTTGCCTTTGCAAAAAAAGGAATTGAATCAAAATTGCAATCTGTCTTGATGTTCAGCTAGTTCTTCATTTTATCCCTTGTGTGCTAAGATTTGCAGAGGCTATCCATTGTTTAAAACTCTAAGTATATGAAGTGGTCTCGGGAAGATAACACATCAAAGAGGAACACATCACCTGTTTTGCATCAAGAACACATCAAACAATAGCTTTCGAATTCGACAATGATCAAGCTCGAAGAACGAAGACATATCTCATGTCTAATGCATTAGTTTGATCTCTGGTGTGTAAGGTAACCCCTCGATTAATCTTAGCACTAAAACTCTGAAAATTGCAAAGTCTTCAAAATCACTTTTGATATAGTATTTCATTTTTACAAAAATTTTTTCCGAAAGGTTTTAATCATAATTTTAATGAGTTTTGAATTATTTAAAAGTGTTTAATCTTATACCAAAGTGTTTTGAGTCAATGAAATGGTTCTTTAGTGTCAAAATACTAATTTTTCAAAAATAAGGCTATCCAGCAATTGGCACGTCTTAGACTAAAATCTTATATTTCTAACGAGAAAAATGTGGGCACTTCTGCTTGCTCGATTTTTCTATTCCTTCACAGTTTTGCCAGGTTATCTTAATTGAAATATTCTCTAGTAACACCTAGATGATTCCCATTGTCTCGCACGCCCAAAGAACTTTAGATTGAACAATGTTTTGAATTCAAATCATTTTTTAGTACTCTTGCTCTTTAACCTTCAACTTCAAATTTTATAAAACACGCATTCTCTGATTTTCAAAAATTCAACACGCACGATATTTGCAAGTTAGATTGAGCTTTTCGAAGAGTTTTTCAAGAGAAGAAAGTAATGATTCTTGCCTTTGCAAAAAAAGGCTTCGAATTGAATCAAAATTGCAATCTGTCTTGATGTTCAGCTAGTTCTTCATTTTATCCCTTGTGTGCTAAGATTTGCAGAGGCTATCCATTGTTTAAAACTCTAAGTATATGAAGTGGTCTCGGTAAGATAACACATCAAAGAGGAACACATCACCTGTTTTGCATCAAGAACACATCAAACAATAGCTTTCGAATTCGACAATGATCAAGCTCGAAGAACGAAGACATATCTCATGTCTAATGCATTAGTTTGATCTCTGGTGTGTAAGGTAACCCCTCGATCAATCTTAGCACTAAAACTCTGAAAATTGCAAAGTCTTCAAAATCACTTTCGATATAGTATTTCATTTTTACAAAAATGTTTTCCGAAAGGTTTTAATCATAATTTTAATGAGTTTTGAATTATTTAAAAGTGTTTATTCTTATATCAAAGTGTTTTGAGTCATTGAAATGGTTCTTTAGTGTCAAAATACTAATTTTTCAAAAATAAGGCTATCCAGCAATTGGCACGTCTTAGACTAAAATCTTATATTTCTAACGAGAAAAATGTGGGCACTTCTGCTTGCTCGATTTTTCTATTCCTTCACAGTTTTGCCAGGTTATCTTAATTGAAATATTCTCTAGTAACACCTAGATGATTCCCATTGTCTCGCACGCCCAAAAAACTTTAGATTGAACAATGTTTTGAATTCAAATCATTTTTTAGTACTCTTGCTCTTTAACCTTCAACTTCAAATTTTAAAAAACACGCATTCTCTGATTTTCAAAAATTCAACACGCACGATATTTGCAAGTTAGATTGAGCTTTTCGAAGAGTTTTTCAAGAGAAGAAAGTAATGATTCTTGCCTTTGCAAAAAAAGGCTTCGAATTGAATCAAAATTGTAATCTGTCTTGATGTTCAGCTAGTTCTTCATTTTATCCCTTGTGTGCTAAGATTTGCACAGGCTATCCATTGTTTAAAACTCTAAGTATATGAAGTGCTCTCGGTAAGATAACACATCAAAGAGGAACACATCACCTGTTTTGCATCAAGAACACATCAAACAATAGCTTTCGGATTCGACAACGATCAAGCTCGAAGAACGAAGACATATCTCATGTCTAATGCATTAGTTTGATCTCTGGTGTGTAAGGTAACCCCTCGATCAATCTTAGCACTAAAACTCTGAAAATTGCAAAGTCTTCAAAATCACTTTCGATATAGTATTTCATTTTTACAAAAATGTTTTCCGAAAGGTTTTAATCATAATTTTAATGAGTTTTGAATTATTTATAAGTGTTTATTCTTATATCAAAGTGTTTTGAGTCATTGAAATGGTTCTTTAGTGTCAAAAAATTAATTTCTCAAAAATAAGGCTATCCAGCAATTGGCACGTCTTAGACTAAAATCTTATATTTCTAACGAGAAAAATGTGGGCACTTCTGCTTGCTCGATTTTTCTATTCCTTCACAGTTTTGCCAGGTTATCTTAATTGAAATATTCTCTAGTAACACCTAGATGATTCCCATTGTCTCGCACGCCCAAAAAACTTTAGATTGAACAATGTTTTGAATTCAAATCATTTTTTAGTACTCTTGCTCTTTAACCTTCAACTTCAAATTTTATAAAACACGCATTCTCTGATTTTCAAAAATTCAACACGCACGATATTTGCAAGTTAGATTGAACTTTTCGAAGAGTTTTTCAAGAGAAGAAAGTAATGATTCTTGCCTTTGCAAAAAAAGGCTTCGAATTGAATCAAAATTGCAATCTGTCTTGATGTTCAGCTAGTTCTTCATTTTATCCCTTGTGTGCTAAGATTTGCAGAGGCTATCCATTGTTTAAAACTCTAAGTATATGAAGTGGTCTCGGTAAGATAACACATCAAAGAGGAACACATCACCTGTTTTGCATCAAGAACACATCAAACAATAGCTTTCGAATTCGACAATGATCAAGCTCGAAGAACGAAGACATATCTCATGTCTAATGCATTAGTTTGATCTCTGGTGTGTAAGGTAACCCCTCGATCAATCTTAGCACTAAAACTCTGAAAATTGCAAAGTCTTCAAAATCACTTTCGATATAGTATTTCATTTTTACAAAAATGTTTTCCGAAAGGTTTTAATCATAATTTTAATGAGTTTTGAATTATTTGAAAGTGTTTATTCTTATATCAAAGTGTTTTGAGTCATTGAAATGGTTCTTTAGTGTCAAAATATTAATTTCTCAAAAATAAGGCTATCCAGCAATTGGCACGTCTTAGACTAAAATCTTATATTTCTAACGAGAAAAATGTGGGCACTTCTGCTTGCTCGATTTTTCTATTCCTTCACAGTTTTGCCAGGTTATCTTAATTGAAATATTCTCTAGTAACACCTAGATGATTCCCATTGTCTCGCACGCCCAAAAAACTTTAGATTGAACAATGTTTTGAATTCAAATCATTTTTTACTACTCTTGCTCTTTAACCTTCAACTTCAAATTTTATAAAACACTCATTCTCTGATTTTCAAAAATTCAACACGCACGATATTTGCAAGTTAGATTGAGCTTTTCGAAGAGTTTTTCAAGAGAAGAAAGTAATGATTCTTGCCTTTGCAAAAAAAGGCTTCGAATTGAATCAAAATTGCAATCTGTCTTGATGTTCAGCTAGTTCTTCATTTTATCCCTTGTGTGCTAAGATTTGCAGAGGCTATCCATTGTTTAAAACTCTAAGTATATGAAGTGCTCTCGGTAAGATAACACATCAAAGAGGAACACATCACCTGTTTTGCATCAAGAACACATCAAACAATAGCTTTCGAATTCGACAATGATCAAGCTCGAAGAACGAAGACATATCTCATGTCTAATGCATTAGTTTGATCTCTGGTGTGTAAGGTAACCCCTCGATCAATCTTAGCACTAAAACTCTGAAAATTGCAAAGTCTTCAAAATCACTTTCGATATAGTATTTCATTTTTACAAAAATGTTTTCCGAAAGGTTTTAATCATAATTTTAATGAGTTTTGAATTATTTAAAAGTGTTTATTCTTATATCAAAGTGTTTTGAGTCATTGAAATGGTTCTTTAGTGTCAAAATACTAATTTTTCAAAAATAAGGCTATCCAGCAATTGGCACGTCTTAGACTAAAATCTTATATTTCTAACGAGAAAAATGTGGGCACTTCTGCTTGCTCGATTTTTCTATTCCTTCACAGTTTTGCCAGGTTATCTTAATTGAAATATTCTCTAGTAACACCTAGATGATTCCCATTGTCTCGCACGCCCAAAAAACTTTAGATTGAACAATGTTTTGAATTCAAATCATTTTTTAGTACTCTTGCTCTTTAACCTTCAACTTCAAATTTTATAAAACACGCATTCTCTGATTTTCAAAAATTCAACACGCACGATATTTGCAAGTTAGATTGAGCTTTTCGAAGAGTTTTTCAAGAGAAGAAAGTAATGATTCTTGCCTTTGCAAAAAAAGGCTTCGAATTGAATCAAAATTGGAATCTGTCTTGATGTTCAGCTAGTTCTTCATTTTATCCCTTGTGTGCTAAGATTTGCAGAGGCTATCCATTGTTTAAAACTCTAAGTATATGAAGTGGTCTCGGTAAGATAACACATCAAAGAGGAACACATCACCTGTTTTGCATCAAGAACACATCAAACAATAGCTTTCGAATTCGACAATGATCAAGCTCGAAGAACGAAGACATATCTCATGTCTAATGCATTAGTTTGATCTCTGGTGTGTAAGGTAACCCCTCGATCAATCTTAGCACTAAAACTCTGAAAATTGCAAAGTCTTCAAAATCACTTTCGATATAGTATTTCATTTTTACAAAAATGTTTTCCGAAAGGTTTTAATCATAATTTTAATGAGTTTTGAATTATTTAAAAGTGTTTATTCTTATATCAAAGTGTTTTGAGTCATTGAAATGGTTCTTTAGTGTCAAAATACTAATTTTTCAAAAATAAGGCTATCCAGCAATTGGCACGTCTTAGACTAAAATCTTATATTTCTAACGAGAAAAATGTGGGCACTTCTGCTTGCTCGATTTTTCTATTCCTTCACAGTTTTGCCAGGTTATCTTAATTGAAATATTCTCTAGTAACACCTAGATGATTCCCATTGTCTCGCACGCCCAAAAAACTTTAGATTGAACAATGTTTTGAATTCAAATCATTTTTTAGTACTCTTGCTCTTTAACCTTCAACTTCAAATTTTATAAAACACGCATTCTCTGATTTTCAAAAATTCAACACGCACGATATTTGCAAGTTAGATTGAGCTTTTCGAAGAGTTTTTCAAGAGAAGAAAGTAATGATTCTTGCCTTTGCAAAAAAAGGCTTCGAATTGAATCAAAATTGGAATCTGTCTTGATGTTCAGCTAGTTCTTCATTTTATCCCTTGTGTGCTAAGATTTGCACAGGCTATCCATTGTTTAAAACTCTAAGTATATGAAGTGCTCTCGGTAAGATAACACATCAAAGAGGAACACATCACCTGTTTTGCATCAAGAACACATCAAACAATAGCTTTCGGATTCGACAACGATCAAGCTCGAAGAACGAAGACATATCTCATGTCTAATGCATTAGTTTGATCTCTGGTGTGTAAGGTAACCCCTCGATCAATCTTAGCACTAAAACTCTAAAAATTGCAAAGTCTTCAAAATCACTTTCGATATAGTATTTCATTTTTACAAAAATGTTTTTCGAAAGGTTTTAATCATAATTTTAATGAGTTTTGAATTATTTATAAGTGTTTATTCTTATATCAAAGTGTTTTGAGTCATTGAAATGGTTCTTTAGTGTCAAAAAATTAATTTCTCAAAAATAAGGCTATCCAGCAATTGGCACGTCTTAGACTAAAATCTTATATTTCTAACGAGAAAAATGTGGGCACTTCTGCTTGCTCGATTTTTCTATTCCTTCACAGTTTTGCCAGGTTATCTTAATTGAAATATTCTCTAGTAACACCTAGATGATTCCCATTGTCTCGCACGCCCAAAAAACTTTAGATTGAACAATGTTTTGAATTCAAATCATTTTTTAGTACTCTTGCTCTTTAACCTTCAACTTCAAATTTTATAAAACACGCATTCTCTGATTTTCAAAAATTCAACACGCACGATATTTGCAAGTTAGATTGAACTTTTCGAAGAGTTTTTCAAGAGAAGAAAGTAATGATTCTTGCCTTTGCAAAAAAAGGCTTCGAATTGAATCAAAATTGCAATCTGTCTTGATGTTCAGCTAGTTCTTCATTTTATCCCTTGTGTGCTAAGATTTGCAGAGGCTATCCATTGTTTAAAACTCTAAGTATATGAAGTGGTCTCGGTAAGATAACACATCAAAGAGGAACACATCACCTGTTTTGCATCAAGAACACATCAAACAATAGCTTTCGAATTCGACAATGATCAAGCTCGAAGAACGAAGACATATCTCATGTCTAATGCATTAGTTTGATCTCTGGTGTGTAAGGTAACCCCTCGATCAATCTTAGCACTAAAACTCTGAAAATTGCAAAGTCTTCAAAATCACTTTCGATATAGTATTTCATTTTTACAAAAATGTTTTCCGAAAGGTTTTAATCATAATTTTAATGAGTTTTGAATTATTTGAAAGTGTTTATTCTTATATCAAAGTGTTTTGAGTCATTGAAATGGTTCTTTAGTGTCAAAATATTAATTTCTCAAAAATAAGGCTATCCAGCAATTGGCACGTCTTAGACTAAAATCTTATATTTCTAACGAGAAAAATGTGGGCACTTCTGCTTGCTCGATTTTTCTATTCCTTCACAGTTTTGCCAGGTTATCTTAATTGAAATATTCTCTAGTAACACCTAGATGATTCCCATTGTCTCGCACGCCCAAAAAACTTTAGATTGAACAATGTTTTGAATTCAAATCATTTTTTACTACTCTTGCTCTTTAACCTTCAACTTCAAATTTTATAAAACACTCATTCTCTGATTTTCAAAAATTCAACACGCACGATATTTGCAAGTTAGATTGAGCTTTTCGAAGAGTTTTTCAAGAGAAGAAAGTAATGATTCTTGCCTTTGCAAAAAAAGGCTTCGAATTGAATCAAAATTGCAATCTGTCTTGATGTTCAGCTAGTTCTTCATTTTATCCCTTGTGTGCTAAGATTTGCAGAGGCTATCCATTGTTTAAAACTCTAAGTATATGAAGTGGTCTCGGTAAGATAACACATCAAAGAGGAACACATCACCTGTTTTGCATCAAGAACACATCAAACAATAGCTTTCGAATTCGACAATGATCAAGCTCGAAGAACGAAGACATATCTCATGTCTAATGCATTAGTTTGATCTCTGGTGTGTAAGGTAACCCCTCGATCAATCTTAGCACTAAAACTCTGAAAATTGCAAAGTCTTCAAAATCACTTTTGATATAGTATTTCATTTTTACAAAAATTTTTTCCGAAAGGTTTTAATCATAATTTTAATGAGTTTTGAATTATTTAAAAGTGTTTAATCTTATACCAAAGTGTTTTGAGTCAATGAAATGGTTCTTTAGTGTCAAAATACTAATTTTTCAAAAATAAGGCTATCCAGCAATTGGCACGTCTTAGACTAAAATCTTATATTTCTAACGAGAAAAATGTGGGCACTTCTGCTTGCTCGATTTTTCTATTCCTTCACAGTTTTGCCAGGTTATCTTAATTGAAATATTCTCTAGTAACACCTAGATGATTCCCATTGTCTCGCACGCCCAAAAAACTTTAGATTGAACAATGTTTTGAATTCAAATCATTTTTTAGTACTCTTGCTCTTTAACCTTCAACTTCAAATTTTATAAAACACGCATTTTCTGATTTTCAAAAATTCAACACGCACGATATTTGCAAGTTAGATTGAGCTTTTCGAAGAGTTTTTCAAGAGAAGAAAGTAATGATTCTTGCCTTTGCAAAAAAAGGCTTCGAATTGAATCAAAATTGCAATCTGTCTTGATGTTCAGCTAGTTCTTCATTTTATCCCTTGTGTGCTAAGATTTGCACAGGCTATCCATTGTTTAAAACTCTAAGTATATGAAGTGCTCTCGGTAAGATAACACATCAAAGAGGAACACATCACCTGTTTTGCATCAAGAACACATCAAACAATAGCTTTCGGATTCGACAACGATCAAGCTCGAAGAACGAAGACATATCTCATGTCTAATGCATTAGTTTGATCTCTGGTGTGTAAGGTAACCCCTCGATCAATCTTAGCACTAAAACTCTGAAAATTGCAAAGTCTTCAAAATCACTTTCGATATAGTATTTCATTTTTACAAAAATGTTTTCCGAAAGGTTTTAATCATAATTTTAATGAGTTTTGAATTATTTGAAAGTGTTTAATCTTATATCAAAGTGTTTTGAGTCATTGAAATGGTTCTTTAGTGTCAAAATATTAATTTCTCAAAAATAAGGCTATCCAGCAATTGGCACGTCTTAGACTAAAATCTTATATTTCTAACGAGAAAAATGTGGGCACTTCTGCTTGCTCGATTTTTCTATTCCTTCACAGTTTTGCCAGGTTATCTTAATTGAAATATTCTCTAGTAACACCTAGATGATTCCCATTGTCTCGCACGCCCAAAAAACTTTAGATTGAACAATGTTTTGAATTCAAATCATTTTTTAGTACTCTTGCTCTTTAACCTTCAACTTCAAATTTTATAAAACACTCATTCTCTGATTTTCAAAAATTCAACACGCACGATATTTGCAAGTTAGATTGAGCTTTTCGAAGAGTTTTTCAAGAGAAGAAAGTAATGATTCTTGCCTTTGCAAAAAAAGGCTTCGAATTGAATCAAAATTGCAATCTGTCTTGATGTTCAGCTAGTTCTTCATTTTATCCCTTGTGTGCTAAGATTTGCAGAGGCTATCCATTGTTTAAAACTCTAAGTATATGAAGTGGTCTCGGTAAGATAACACATCAAAGAGGAACACATCACCTGTTTTGCATCAAGAACACATCAAACAATAGCTTTCGAATTCGACAATGATCAAGCTCGAAGAACGAAGACATATCTCATGTCTAATGCATTAGTTTGATCTCTGGTGTGTAAGGTAACCCCTCGATCAATCTTAGCACTAAAACTCTGAAAATTACAAAGTCTTCAAAATCACTTTTGATATAGTATTTCATTTTTACAAAAATTTTTTCCGAAAGGTTTTAATCATAATTTTAATGAGTTTTGAATTATTTAAAAGTGTTTAATCTTATACCAAAGTGTTTTGAGTCAATGAAATGGTTCTTTAGTGTCAAAATACTAATTTTTCAAAAATAAGGCTATCCAGCAATTGGCACGTCTTAGACTAAAATCTTATATTTCTAACGAGAAAAATGTGGGCACTTCTGCTTGCTCGATTTTTCTATTCCTTCACAGTTTTGCCAGGTTATCTTAATTGAAATATTCTCTAGTAACACCTAGATGATTCCCATTGTCTCGCACGCCCAAAAAACTTTAGATTGAACAATGTTTTGAATTCAAATCATTTTTTAGTACTCTTGCTCTTTAACCTTCAACTTCAAATTTTATAAAACACGCATTCTCTGATTTTCAAAAATTCAACACGCACGATATTTGCAAGTTAGATTGAGCTTTTCGAAGAGTTTTTCAAGAGAAGAAAGTAATGATTCTTGCCTTTGCAAAAAAAGGCTTCGAATTGAATCAAAATTGCAATCTGTCTTGATGTTCAGCTAGTTCTTCATTTTATCCCTTGTGTGCTAAGATTTGCAGAGGCTATCCATTGTTTAAAATTCTAAGTATATGAAGTGCTCTCGGTAAGATAACACATCAAAGAGGAACACATAACCTGTTTTGCATCAAGAACACATCAAACAATAGCTTTCGAATTCGACAATGATCAAGCTCGAAGAACGAAGACATATCTCATGTCTAATGCATTAGTTTGATCTCTGGTGTGTAAGGTAACCCCTCGATCAATCTTAGCACTAAAACTCTGAAAATTGCAAAGTCTTCAAAATCACTTTCGATATAGTATTTCATTTTTACAAAAATGTTTTCCGAAAGGTTTTAATCATAATTTTAATGAGTTTTGAATTATTTAAAAGTGTTTAATCTTATACCAAAGTGTTTTGAGTCAATGAAATGGTTCTTTAGTGTCAAAATACTAATTTTTCAAAAATAAGGCTATCCAGCAATTGGCACGTCTTAGACTAAAATCTTATATTTCTAACGAGAAAAATGTGGGCACTTCTGCTTGCTCGATTTTTCTATTCCTTCACAGTTTTGCCAGGTTATCTTAATTGAAATATTCTCTAGTAACACCTAGATGATTCCCATTGTCTCGCACGCCCAAAAAACTTTAGATTGAACAATGTTTTGAATTCAAATCATTTTTTAGTACTCTTGCTCTTTAACCTTCAACTTCAAATTTTATAAAACACGCATTCTCTGATTTTCAAAAATTCAACACGCACGATATTTGCAAGTTAGATTGAGCTTTTCGAAGAGTTTTTCAAGAGAAGAAAGTAATGATTCTTGCCTTTGCAAAAAAAGGCTTCGAATTGAATCAAAATTGCAATCTGTCTTGATGTTCAGCTAGTTCTTCATTTTATCCCTTGTGTGCTAAGATTTGCAGAGGCTATCCATTGTTTAAAACTCTAAGTATATGAAGTGGTCTCGGTAAGATAACACATCAAAGAGGAACACATCACCTGTTTTGCATCAAGAACACATCAAACAATAGCTTTCGAATTCGACAATGATCAAGCTCGAAGAACGAAGACATATCTCATGTCTAATGCATTAGTTTGATCTCTGGTGTGTAAGGTAACCCCTCGATCAATCTTAGCACTAAAACTCTGAAAATTGCAAAGTCTTCAAAATCACTTTCGATATAGTATTTCATTTTTACAAAAAATTTTTCCGAAAGGTTTTAATCATAATTTTAATGAGTTTTGAATTATTTAAAAGTGTTTAATCTTATACCAAAGTGTTTTGAGTCAATGAAATGGTTCTTTAGTGTCAAAATACTAATTTTTCAAAAATAAGGCTATCCAGCAATTTGCACGTCTTAGACTAAAATCTTATATTTCTAACGAGAAAAATGTGGGCACTTCTGCTTGCTCGATTTTTCTATTCCTTCACAGTTTTGCCAGGTTATCTTAATTGAAATATTCTCTAGTAACACCTAGATGATTCCCATTGTCTCGCACGCCCAAAAAACTTTAGATTGAACAATGTTTTGAATTCAAATCATTTTTTAGTACTCTTGCTCTTTAACCTTCAACTTCAAATTTTATAAAACACTCATTTTCTGATTTTCAAAAATTCAACACGCACGATATTTGCAAGTTAGATTGAGCTTTTCGAAGAGTTTTTCAAGAGAAGAAAGTAATGATTCTTGCCTTTGCAAAAAAAGGCTTCGAATTGAATCAAAATTGCAATCTGTCTTGATGTTCAGCTAGTTCTTCATTTTATCCCTTGTGTGCTAAGATTTGCAGAGGCTATCTATTGTTTAAAACTCTAAGTATATGAAGTGCTCTCGGTAAGATAACACATCAAAGAGGAACACATCACCTGTTTTGCATCAAGAACACATCAAACAATAGCTTTCGAATTCGACAATGATCAAGCTCGAAGAACGAAGACATATCTCATGTCTAATGCATTAGTTTGATCTCTGGTGTGTAAGGTAACCCCTCGATCAATCTTAGCACTAAAACTCTGAAAATTGCAAAGTCTTCAAAATCACTTTCGATATAGTATTTCATTTTTACAAAAATGTTTTCCGAAAGGTTTTAATCATAATTTTAATGAGTTTTGAATTATTTAAAAGTGTTTAATCTTATACCAAAGTGTTTTGAGTCAATGAAATGGTTCTTTAGTGTCAAAATACTAATTTTTCAAAAATAAGGCTATCCAGCAATTGGCACGTCTTAGACTAAAATCTTATATTTCTAACGAGAAAAATGTGGGCACTTCTGCTTGCTCGATTTTTCTATTCCTTCACAGTTTTGCCAGGTTATCTTAATTGAAATATTCTCTAGTAACACCTAGATGATTCCCATTGTCTCGCACGCCCAAAAAACTTTAGATTGAACAATGTTTTGAATTCAAATCATTTTTTAGTACTCTTGCTCTTTAACCTTCAACTTCAAATTTTATAAAACACGCATTCTCTGATTTTCAAAAATTCAACACGCACGATATTTGCAAGTTAGATTGAGCTTTTCGAAGAGTTTTTCAAGAGAAGAAAGTAATGATTCTTGCCTTTGCAAAAAAAGGCTTCGAATTGAATCAAAATTGCAATCTGTCTTGATGTTCAGCTAGTTCTTCATTTTATCCCTTGTGTGCTAAGATTTGCAGAGGCTATCCATTGTTTAAAACTCTAAGTATATGAAGTGGTCTCGGTAAGATAACACATCAAAGAGGAACACATCACCTGTTTTGCATCAAGAACACATCAAACAATAGCTTTCGAATTCGACAATGATCAAGCTCGAAGAACGAAGACATATCTCATGTCTAATGCATTAGTTTGATCTCTGGTGTGTAAGGTAACCCCTCGATCAATCTTAGCACTAAAACTCTGAAAATTGCAAAGTCTTCAAAATCACTTTCGATATAGTATTTCATTTTTACAAAAATGTTTTCCGAAAGGTTTTAATCATAATTTTAATGAGTTTTGAATTATTTAAAAGTGTTTATTCTTATATCAAAGTGTTTTGAGTCATTGAAATGGTTCTTTAGTGTCAAAATATTAATTTCTCAAAAATAAGGCTATCCAGCAATTGGCACGTCTTAGACTAAAATCTTATATTTCTAACGAGAAAAATGTGGGCACTTCTGCTTGCTCGATTTTTCTATTCCTTCACAGTTTTGCCAGGTTATCTTAATTGAAATATTCTCTAGTAACACCTAGATGATTCCCATTGTCTCGCACGCCCAAAAAACTTTAGATTGAACAATGTTTTGAATTCAAATCATTTTTTAGTACTCTTGCTCTTTAACCTTCAACTTCAAATTTTATAAAACACGCATTCTCTGATTTTCAAAAATTCAACACGCACGATATTTGCAAGTTAGATTGAACTTTTCGAAGAGTTTTTCAAGAGAAGAAAGTAATGATTCTTGCCTTTGCAAAAAAAGGCTTCGAATTGAATCAAAATTGCAATCTGTCTTGATGTTCAGCTAGTTCTTCATTTTATCCCTTGTGTGCTAAGATTTGCACAGGCTATCCATTGTTTAAAACTCTAAGTATATGAAGTGGCCTCGGTAAGATAACACATCAAAGAGGAACACATCACCTGTTTTGCATCAAGAACACATCAAACAATAGCTTTCGAATTCGACAATGATCAAGCTCGAAGAACGAAGACATATCTCATGTCTAATGCATTAGTTTGATCTCTGGTGTGTAAGGTAACCCCTCGATCAATCTTAGCACTAAAACTCTGAAAATTGCAAAGTCTTCAAAATCACTTTCGATATAGTATTTCATTTTTACAAAAATGTTTTCCGAAAGGTTTTAATCATAATTTTAATGAGTTTTGAATTATTTGAAAGTGTTTATTCTTATATCAAAGTGTTTTGAGTCATTGAAATGGTTCTTTAGTGTCAAAATATTAATTTCTCAAAAATAAGGCTATCCAGCAATTGGCACGTCTTAGACTAAAATCTTATATTTCTAACGAGAAAAATGTGGGCACTTCTGCTTGCTCGATTTTTCTATTCCTTCACAGTTTTGCCAGGTTATCTTAATTGAAATATTCTCTAGTAACACCTAGATGATTCCCATTGTCTCGCACGCCCAAAAAACTTTAGATTGAACAATGTTTTGAATTCAAATCATTTTTTAGTACTCTTGCTCTTTAACCTTCAACTTCAAATTTTATAAAACACTCATTTTCTGATTTTCAAAAATTCAACACGCACGATATTTGCAAGTTAGATTGAGCTTTTCGAAGAGTTTTTCAAGAGAAGAAAGTAATGATTCTTGCCTTTGCAAAAAAAGGCTTCGAATTGAATCAAAATTGCAATCTGTCTTGATGTTCAGCTAGTTCTTCATTTTATCCCTTGTGTGCTAAGATTTGCAGAGGCTATCCATTGTTTAAAACTCTAAGTATATGAAGTGCTCTCGGTAAGATAACACATCAAAGAGGAACACATCACCTGTTTTGCATCAAGAACACATCAAACAATAGCTTTCGGATTCGACAATGATCAAGCTCGAAGAACGAAGACATATCTCATGTCTAATGCATTAGTTTGATCTCTGGTGTGTAAGGTAACCCCTCGATCAATCTTAGCACTAAAACTCTCAAAATTGCAAAGTCCTCAAAATCACTTTCGGTATAGTATTTCATTTTTACAAAAATGTTTTCCGAAAGGTTTTAATCATAATTTTAATGAGTTTTGAATTATTTAAAAGTGTTTATTCTTATATCAAAGTGTTTTGAGTCATTGAAATGGTTCTTTAGTGTCAAAATATTAATTTCTCAAAAATAAGGCTATCCAGCAATTGGCACGTCTTAGATTAAAATCTTATATTTCTAACGAGAAAAATGTGGGCACTTCTGCTTGCTCGATTTTTCTATTCCTTCACAGTTTTGCCAGGTTATCTTAATTGAAATATTCTCTAGTAACACCTAGAAGATTCCCATTGTCTCGCACGCCCAAAAAACTTTAGATTGAACAATGTTTTGAATTCAAATCATTTTGTAGTACTCTTGCTTTTTAACCTTCAACTTCAAATTTTATAAAACACTCATTCTCTGATTTTTAAAAATTCAACACGCACGATATTTGCAAGTTAGATTGAGCTTTTCGAAGAGTTTTTCAAGAGAAGAAAGTAATGATTCTTGCCTTTGCAAAAAAAGGCTTCGAATTGAATCAAAATTGCAATCTGTCTTGATGTTCAGCTAGTTCTTCATTTTATCCCTTGTGTGCTAAGATTTGCAGAGGCTATCCATTGTTTAAAACTCTAAGTATATGAAGTGGTCTCGGTAAGATAACACATCAAAGAGGAACACATCACCTGTTTTGCATCAAGAACACATCAAACAATAGCTTTCGAATTCGACAATGATCAAGCTCGAAGAACGAAGACATATCTCATGTCTAATGCATTAGTTTGATCTCTGGTGTGTAAGGTAACCCCTCGATCAATCTTAGCACTAAAACTCTGAAAATTGCAAAGTCTTCAAAATCACTTTTGATATAGTATTTCATTTTTACAAAAAATTTTTCCGAAAGGTTTTAATCATAATTTTAATGAGTTTTGAATTATTTAAAAGTGTTTAATCTTATACCAAAGTGTTTTGAGTCAATGAAATGGTTCTTTAGTGTCAAAATACTAATTTTTCAAAAATAAGGCTATCCAGCAATTTGCACGTCTTAGACTAAAATCTTATATTTCTAACGAGAAAAATGTGGGCACTTCTGCTTGCTCGATTTTTCTATTCCTTCACAGTTTTGCCAGGTTATCTTAATTGAAATATTCTCTAGTAACACCTAGATGATTCCCATTGTCTCGCACGCCCAAAAAACTTTAGATTGAACAATGTTTTGAATTCAAATCATTTTTTAGTACTCTTGCTCTTTAACCTTCAACTTCAAATTTTATAAAACACTCATTTTCTGATTTTCAAAAATTCAACACGCACGATATTTGCAAGTTAGATTGAGCTTTTCGAAGAGTTTTTCAAGAGAAGAAAGTAATGATTCTTGCCTTTGCAAAAAAAGGCTTCGAATTGAATCAAAATTGCAATCTGTCTTGATGTTCAGCTAGTTCTTCATTTTATCCCTTGTGTGCTAAGATTTGCAGAGGCTATCTATTGTTTAAAACTCTAAGTATATGAAGTGCTCTCGGTAAGATAACACATCAAAGAGGAACACATCACCTGTTTTGCATCAAGAACACATCAAACAATAGCTTTCGGATTCGACAATGATCAAGCTCGAAGAACGAAGACATATCTCATGTCTAATGCATTAGTTTGATCTCTGGTGTGTAAGGTAACCCCTCGATCAATCTTAGCACTAAAACTCTGAAAATTGCAAAGTCTTCAAAATCACTTTCGCTATAGTATTTCATTTTTACAAAAATGTTTTCCGAAAGGTTTTAATCATAATTTTAATGAGTTTTGAATTATTTAAAAGTGTTTATTCTTATATCAAAGTGTTTTGAGTCATTGAAATGGTTCTTTAGTGTCAAAATATTAATTTCTCAAAAATAAGGCTATCCAGCAATTGGCACGTCTTAGACTAAAATCTTATATTTCTAACGAGAAAAATGTGGGCACTTCTCCTTGCTCGATTTTTCTATTCCTTCACAGTTTTGCCAGGTTATCTTAATTGAAATATTCTCTAGTAACACCTAGAAGATTCCCATTGTCTCGCACGCCCAAAAAACTTTAGATTGAACAATGTTTTGAATTCAAATCATTTTGTAGTACTCTTGCTTTTTAACCTTCAACTTCAAATTTTATAAAACACTCATTCTCTGATTTTTAAAAATTCAACACGCACGATATTTGCAAGTTAGATTGAGCTTTTCGAAGAGTTTTTCAAGAGAAGAAAGTAATGATTCTTGCCTTTGCAAAAACAGGCTTCGAATTGAATCAAAATTGCAATCTGTCTTGATGTTCAGCTAGTTCTTCATTTTATCCCTTGTGTGCTAAGATTTGCAGAGGCTATCCATTGTTTAAAACTCTAGGTATATGAAGTGGTCTCGGTAAGATAACACATCAAAGAGGAACACATCACCTGTTTTGCATCAAGAACACATCAAACAATAGCTTTCGAATTCGACAATGATCAAGCTCGAAGAACGAAGACATATCTCATGTCTAATGCATTAGTTTGATCTCTGGTGTGTAAGGTAACCCCTCGATCAATCTTAGCACTAAAACTCTGAAAACTGCAAAGTTTTCAAAATCACTTTCGATATAGTATTTCATTTTTACAAAAATGTTTTCCGAAAGGTTTTAATCATAATTTTAATGAGTTTTGAATTATTTGAAAGTGTTTATTCTTATATCAAAGTGTTTTGAGTCATTGAAATGGTTCTTTAGTGTCAAAATATTAATTTCTCAAAAATAAGGCTATCCAGCAATTGGCACGTCTTAGACTAAAATCTTATATTTCTAACGAGAAAAATGTGGGCACTTCTGCTTGCTCGATTTTTCTATTCCTTCACAGTTTTGCCAGGTTATCTTAATTGAAATATTCTCTAGTAACACCTAGATGATTCCCATTGTCTCGCACGCCCAAAAAACTTTAGATTGAACAATGTTTTGAATTCAAATCATTTTTTAGTACTCTTGCTCTTTAACCTTCAACTTCAAATTTTATAAAACACTCATTTTCTGATTTTCAAAAATTCAACACGCACGATATTTGCAAGTTAGATTGAGCTTTTCGAAGAGTTTTTCAAGAGAAGAAAGTAATGATTCTTGCCTTTGCAAAAAAAGGCTTCGAATTGAATCAAAATTGCAATCTGTCTTGATGTTCAGCTAGTTCTTCATTTTATCCCTTGTGTGCTAAGATTTGCAGAGGCTATCCATTGTTTAAAACTCTAAGTATATGAAGTGCTCTCGGTAAGATAACACATCAAAGAGGAACACATCACCTGTTTTGCATCAAGAACACATCAAACAATAGCTTTCGGATTCGACAATGATCAAGCTCGAAGAACGAAGACATATCTCATGTCTAATGCATTAGTTTGATCTCTGGTGTGTAAGGTAACCCCTCGATCAATCTTAGCACTAAAACTCTGAAAATTGCAAAGTCTTCAAAATCACTTTCGATATAGTATTTCATTTTTACAAAAATGTTTTCCGAAAGGTTTTAATCATAATTTTAATGAGTTTTGAATTATTTAAAAGTGTTTATTCTTATATCAAAGTGTTTTGAGTCCTTGAAATGGTTCTTTAGTGTCAAAATATTAATTTCTCAAAAATAAGGCTATCCAGCAATTGGCACGTCTTAGACTAAAATCTTATATTTCTAACGAGAAAAATGTGGGCACTTCTGCTTGCTCGATTTTTCTATTCCTTCACAGTTTTGCCAGGTTATCTTAATTGAAATATTCTAGGTAACACCTAGAAGATTCCCATTGTCTCGCACGCCCAAAAAACTTTAGATTGAACAATGTTTTGAATTCAAATCATTTTGTAGTACTCTTGCTTTTTAACCTTCAACTTCAAATTTTATAAAACACTCATTCTCTGATTTTTAAAAATTCAACACGCACGATATTTGCAAGTTAGATTGAGCTTTTCGAAGAGTTTTTCAAGAGAAGAAAGTAATGATTCTTGCCTTTGCAAAAACAGGCTTCGAATTGAATCAAAATTGCAATCTGTCTTGATGTTCAGCTAGTTCTTCATTTTATCCCTTGTGTGCTAAGATTTGCAGAGGCTATCCATTGTTTAAAACTCTAAGTATATGAAGTGGTCTCGGTAAGATAACACATCAAAGAGGAACACATCACCTGTTTTGCATCAAGAACACATCAAACAATAGCTTTCGAATTCGACAATGATCAAGCTCGAAGAACGAAGACATATCTCATGTCTAATGCATTAGTTTGATCTCTGGTGTGTAAGGTAACCCCTCGATCAATCTTAGCACTAAAACTCTGAAAATTGCAAAGTCTTCAAAATCACTTTTGATATAGTATTTCATTTTTACAAAAATTTTTTCCGAAAGGTTTTAATCATAATTTTAATGAGTTTTGAATTATTTAAAAGTGTTTAATCTTATACCAAAGTGTTTTGAGTCAATGAAATGGTTATTTAGTGTCAAAATACTAATTTTTCAAAAATAAGGCTATCCAGCAATTTGCACGTCTTAGACTAAAATCTTATATTTCTAACGAGAAAAATGTGGGCACTTCTGCTTGCTCGATTTTTCTATTCCTTCACAGTTTTGCCAGGTTATCTAAATTGAAATATTCTCTAGTAACACCTAGATGATTCCCATTGTCTCGCACGCCCAAAAAACTTTAGATTGAACAATGTTTTGAATTCAAATCATTTTTTAGTACTCTTGCTCTTTAACCTTCAACTTCAAATTTTAAAAAACACTCATTTTCTGATTTTCAAAAATTCAACACGCACGATATTTGCAAGTTAGATTGAGCTTTTCGAAGAGTTTTTCAAGAGAAGAAAGTAATGATTCTTGCCTTTGCAAAAAAAGGCTTCGAATTGAATCAAAATTGCAATCTGTCTTGATGTTCAGCTAGTTCTTCATTTTATCCCTTGTGTGCTAAGATTTGCAGAGGCTATCCATTGTTTAAAACTCTAAGTATATGAAGTGCTCTCGGTAAGATAACACATCAAAGAGGAACACATCACCTGTTTTGCATCAAGAACACATCAAACAATAGCTTTCGGATTCGACAATGATCAAGCTCGAAGAACGAAGACATATCTCATGTCTAATGCATTAGTTTGATCTCTGGTGTGTAAGGTAACCCCTCGATCAATCTTAGCACTAAAACTCTCAAAATTGCAAAGTCTTCAAAATCACTTTCGGTATAGTATTTCATTTTTACAAAAATGTTTTCCGAAAGGTTTTAATCATAATTTTAATGAGTTTTGAATTATTTAAAAGTGTTTATTCTTATATCAAAGTGTTTTGAGTCATTGAAATGGTTCTTTAGTGTCAAAATATTAATTTCTCAAAAATAAGGCTATCCAGCAATTGGCACGTCTTAGACTAAAATCTTATATTTCTAACGAGAAAAATGTGGGCACTTCTGCTTGCTCGATTTTTCTATTCCTTCACAGTTTTGCCAGGTTATCTTAATTGAAATATTCTCTAGTAACACCTAGAAGATTCCCATTGTCTCGCACGCCCAAAAAACTTTAGATTGAACAATGTTTTGAATTCAAATCATTTTGTAGTACTCTTGCTTTTTAACCTTCAACTTCAAATTTTATAAAACACTCATTCTCTGATTTTTAAAAATTCAACACGCACGATATTTGCAAGTTAGATTGAGCTTTTCGAAGAGTTTTTCAAGAGAAGAAAGTAATGATTCTTGCCTTTGCAAAAAAAGGCTTCGAATTGAATCAAAATTGCAATCTGTCTTGATGTTCAGCTAGTTCTTCATTTTATCCCTTGTGTGCTAAGATTTGCAGAGGCTATCCATTGTTTAAAACTCTAAGTATATGAAGTGGTCTCGGTAAGATAACACATCAAAGAGGAACACATCACCTGTTTTGCATCAAGAACACATCAAACAATAGCTTTCGAATTCGACAGTGATCAAGCTCGAAGAACGAAGACATATCTTATGTCTAATGCATTAGTTTGATCTCTGGTGTGTAAGGTAACCCCTCGATCAATCTTAGCACTAAAACTCTGAAAATTGCAAAGTCTTCAAAATCACTTTTGATATAGTATTTCATTTTTACAAAAATTTTTTCCGAAAGGTTTTAATCATAATTTTAATGAGTTTTGAATTATTTAAAAGTGTTTAATCTTATACCAAAGTGTTTTGAGTCAATGAAATGGTTCTTTAGTGTCAAAATACTAATTTTTCAAAAATAAGGCTATCCAGCAATTTGCACGTCTTAGACTAAAATCTTATATTTCTAACGAGAAAAATGTGGGCACTTCTGCTTGCTCGATTTTTCTATTCCTTCACAGTTTTGCCAGGTTATCTTAATTGAAATATTCTCTAGTAACACCTAGATGATTCCCATTGTCTCGCACGCCCAAAAAACTTTAGATTGAACAATGTTTTGAATTCAAATCATTTTTTAGTACTCTTGCTCTTTAACCTTCAACTTCAAATTTTATAAAACACTCATTTTCTGATTTTCAAAAATTCAACACGCACGATATTTGCAAGTTAGATTGAGCTTTTCGAAGAGTTTTTCAAGAGAAGAAAGTAATGATTCTTGCCTTTGCAAAAAAAGGCTTCGAATTGAATCAAAATTGCAATCTGTCTTGATGTTCAGCTAGTTCTTCATTTTATCCCTTGTGTGCTAAGATTTGCAGAGGCTATCCATTGTTTAAAACTCTAAGTATATGAAGTGCTCTCGGTAAGATAACACATCAAAGAGGAACACATCACCTGTTTTGCATCAAGAACACATCAAACAATAGCTTTCGGATTCGACAATGATCAAGCTCGAAGAACGAAGACATATCTCATGTCTAATGCATTAGTTTGATCTCTGGTGTGTAAGGTAACCCCTCGATCAATCTTAGCACTAAAACTCTCAAAATTGCAAAGTCTTCAAAATCACTTTCGGTATAGTATTTCATTTTTACAAAAATGTTTTCCGAAAGGTTTTAATCATAATTTTAATGAGTTTTGAATTATTTAAAAGTGTTTATTCTTATATCAAAGTGTTTTGAGTCATTGAAATGGTTCTTTAGTGTCAAAATATTAATTTCTCAAAAATAAGGCTATCCAGCAATTGGCACGTCTTAGACTAAAATCTTATATTTCTAACGAGAAAAATGTGGGCACTTCTGCTTGCTCGATTTTTCTATTCCTTCACAGTTTTGCCAGGTTATCTTAATTGAAATATTCTCTAGTAACACCTAGAAGATTCCCATTGTCTCGCACGCCCAAAAAACTTTAGATTGAACAATGTTTTGAATTCAAATCATTTTGTAGTACTCTTGCTTTTTAACCTTCAACTTCAAATTTTATAAAACACTCATTCTCTGATTTTTAAAAATTCAACACGCACGATATTTGCAAGTTAGGTTGAGCTTTTCGAAGAGTTTTTCAAGAGAAGAAAGTAATGATTCTTGCCTTTGCAAAAAAAGGCTTCGAATTGAATCAAAATTGCAATCTGTCTTGATGTTCAGCTAGTTCTTCATTTTTTCCCTTGTGTGCTAAGATTTGCAGAGGCTATCCATTGTTTAAAACTCTAAGTATATGAAGTGGTCTCGGTAAGATAACACATCAAAGAGGAACACATCACCTGTTTTGCATCAAGAACACATCAAACAATAGCTTTCGAATTCGACAATGATCAAGCTCGAAGAACGAAGACATATCTCATGTCTAATGCATTAGTTTGATCTCTGGTGTGTAAGGTAACCCCTCGATCAATCTTAGCACTAAAACTCTGAAAATTGCAAAGTCTTCAAAATCACTTTTGATATAGTATTTCTGTCACACCCCGCCCGGACGCGCCTAAACCGGCGGTACACTCACGGACGGGGCGCGCATTTGGAACAATCATAATGGTAATAACAGAGTACGCAGCGGAAATACAGTACACAGTACAAATCTGATTTCATATAATTCAGAATACTTTTGTACATAAAATGGTCTAGGGAACATACTCCCAAAATCCCCAATGAATCATACAAAGGGTACAAAATGTGGGCCCCATAACCTGCACCCAGTCCACCCTAATTTCCTGTGAAAGATTTGATAATATTGGAGTGAGCTTAACGCGCTCAGTGGGTAAATAGTGCATGAGTATAACAATTAATAAAGCATACTTCAATATCAAATATCTTAAATACACATGTAAGCATCATAATCAATCAATATGTATGTATGCATGACACCGTCACGTACTAATGGTTTGATGATCGTA